>JANTPM010000002.1:20972494-20984339 GCA_025434745.1 Erythroxylum divaricatum
TTTAATTTTTTAATATATTAATTATCAATAAGAATTATGAACAATTTAATTTAATATTATATATTTAATTAATTTAAATTAATTATTAGTAAAACTATGAATAATTTAATTTTATTTAATATTTTATTTAATTTTTATAATAAAATAAAATAAAATTAATTAATTAATTATTAAAAATATAATTAAATTTAAAATATCTTCAAAATATACAAATTTCAAATAAATTTTGATTAAATAAAATAAATTTTAAAATTATTTATTTAAAAATAAAATAATTTTATTGAAAATTTATTAATAAATATTATGTAAGAGATTGAAATAAATTTAATTAATTAAAAATAATCTATCTTTAAGTTTTGTTTAATATATAATTATTATCAATAATAAAAATATAATTATATTGATATTAACATCCAAAAAATTTTTTGATTTTATTTAAAAGAAAAACAGAAACTAAAAACTAAAAATAAAACTAAAGTCTGAAAAATAAAAGCTATATCAAAAAAATAGAAGTGGAACCAAACGACTCTAAATTCTTGTATGTGTATATAAAGGCATCTTTTCTAGTTCATTTATAAGTGGGGATACATTCAAATATATGTATAAGAGTTTTGAACCTTGAGAAAAAAGTTTCATTGAGATATTTGAGTAAAAAGATCTTCAGTTGTTTTATAAAAGTGCTTATAATTGGAAGTGACATAAATCCTTTGAATCATTTATTGTGCAAATAAATCACTAAAAGGTTAGTTTTAATACATCTTTTGATTGATTTATTCTAAACACATAAGTGTTAAGAGTATAAGTGATACTTCAAAACACAAGTATGAGGCATTTGGAAACAAATGAACTTGTTAGTTGATAATCATAAAGGAACGATGAGTTAAGCTTTAGCAAACATGCGTTTGATTGTCGTACAAAAACTTCAACATTTTATTCAATTATGTTGCGGTCCAAAAAATTCTCTTGGTAACTGATATCAGAGCTTTATTGGTGAACAATGACATGTATAATCAATTTTACAGAAAGAGTTGATATATAAAAGGCATTTATTGGTTCTTTAACCCTAATAGATGAAAGTACAATTCCTTTTATTAGAAAATTTTGAAGCTTTGGTGATTGAATTTGAAGAAACAAAGAGAGTAATTAAGGAATAGTTGTAAACTCATAAGGAGGTGATCTATGACTTGACGATTAAACATATTATATCTAAGAACGAACTAAAAATTCAATCAGAGAGTATTATAATGATGGTGTAAGAGCCACAATTTTTTTATGACAATGCCAAAGAGATCAAAATTTTATTATAAGATATAGAGCAATACTTTATGGTGGCAAAGATATTTGATGTAGGAAAATGTCAGGCATAATAATGTATGTGGTGGATGATATGAAACCATGGTGGAATATGAGGACTTTAAATGTTATCAATACGGGTAGGCCTCTAATTGACACTTAAAAGAAAATGGAGTTAACATATTAGTTCCTTTTTAATAATACTTCATGGTTTACAAGGGAAGCTTTGAAATGGTTAGGACAAGATAGATCGATGTAGAAGTGTGTGTGGTAATTTACATCTTTGATGTTGGATATACAAAAATTGTTCAACTTTATAAATAACTTGCAAGGTTGGGCATAAGTTAAGCTTCGAAAGTAAAATGTGAAAGACCTCTCTAGCACAATTGTGGATGTAGATGCCTTGGTGGATCTTCAAATTCTTCCAACCATTCGAACTAATAGAGAGGGTAAGAAGAATGATGAAATTCATGATGGCTCGAAGAAAGGCAAAAGGAAGGTAAGTGAAACTCCTCATTGTTACTCGAAGAAACATACCATTGAATCAAAGGAGTTTTCAAACAATGTTCTGATGATTAAAAAATAACTACTACTAATTGATTTATTATTTTAATGAGAAGAAATATGAGAATAAGATATAATCATAAACTCAAGAAAATATTTTATGAAGTTGATTAAAAAAAGAGATAAAGTGCTATAATTTACAAAGTGAAGATCAAGTTAAGAACAAAAGATGAACAAGGAACATCAATGTCATTCTTTAGTTTATAATGTTAATTGTAATATCATTTAGTTAACTTGATGTTTTAAAAGCCTCACTATACATAAATATTTTATATAACTTTATTGTATGAATTTTTTCATTTATCAAGAGACATTAAAGTTTTTATTTCTAATAAAAAGCCTCTTAATCTTTCAAACACTATTTAAGGAACATTTTAGAAAAATTTTAAATTATAATTGCATTAAACAAATCGAGTTTAAGCATTGAAGAAGTTAAAATCATTTTTTTATTGTTTGACCTATATAGGATAATGGTCAACCAATATAGGTTAAAGTTGTTAAATTTAATAACTTGAGAGTTTTTAGTGATATTGGTTAATGTATTTGTTGATTAACATGCTATATTAATTTACCAATATGCCTACTAGTCAACCAATGGCTCAATAGATAGTGAATCTATTTATTTAATGCACATTAGTTGATCAATATGTTATACTGGTCAACTAGTTCTTTGTAACTAGCTATTGTAATTGCTAGTTCTTGGCTTTAATAGGTAGTAAGCATCCTAAAATCTTATAAATACATATTTTCATTGTTTTTAGCATCAAAAATCACTTCGTTATGTTTTATACATATTTCTAAGTGTTTTTCAATCGTTGAAGCATCATTTTCTCGTACTTGTGTAAGTGAGCTTCTTTGAAATTATCAAGCGATAAAGTGAGGCATTTTGAGTTGTAAGATTTGGTTGTGGCTTATATTATTGTATTTGAGGGTGCTCCAAATGGGATTAAGGTTCCTTTGAACCATAAATACTGTAAAAGGGTTCTTATTTATCGAGAAAAGATTGTACAAAAGTTATTCTTCTTCTTGAAAGAAGAATTATAGTATAATTTCATGAAGAAGCTTAGGAGTGAATGAAGACAAAGGTTGTTTACTAAACCACTATAAAACAATTTTCATTTTCTCTTTCATATCCTCTTTAAATTATTATTTAATTGTTGATTGGTTTTTGTTATGTAATCCCTTTATATATTGTTAAACTAAGTTAATTGGTTAGAACAATTGTTGAATTTTGTAAGCATATAATTCATCCTCTATTAAGTGCCATTGAGGACTAACAAGTGATAATAAAGCATTTTTTTGTTAGGCTAGTATTTCTAATAAAGTAAAGATCTTAATGGCGTGTTTAAGAGTAGCGTCACCGTTTAATCAAAAGGGACAAAGCATATCATCATCATTTAACCAATAGGGACAACAAATTAGTAGACCACCTTTCTTTTATAGTGATGATTACCTCTATTAAAAACCTAGATTGAATTTTTTCTTAGTAGGCGAAAATGTTTACTTATCGAAAATAGTTTTAAATGGTTCCTTTATATTTATAAAAATTGTAAATAACAAAAAAGATATTTAATTAAAGGGAGAATGGAAATATTAAGATAAGAGACAGATCTTCTTGAATAGTAGGGATGCACGTATTCTTATTTTATTTATTAGGAAGAAATTAATTCAATAAGGTCTCTATGTGTAAATCGACTCATGAAATATGACATACCTTAGTAGTAACTCATTAAAGAACAAATCAAGTAATTGAGGTCAAAGTGACGATGTTAACATATTAATATGAATTGTTTCAAACGAAGGATGATGAAAGGATATTTAACGTGTACACTAGATTTATTAATATTATTGATACTCTCAAAAATCTCAGAAGAACCTATTCTAATGTTAAAATGGTAAGAAAAATTGCTTAGGTCACTTTCAAAGATGTAAGAAGCTAAAGTGATGGCTACACAATAAGATAAGGATTTAACAATATTATCATTAGAAACTTGTTGGATCTCTTCTTATATAAGAGGTAAGGCTATAAGAGAAGTAAGAAAAAATGATAACTTTAAAGAAAAAAAATTTAGTGCTCAAAATCTTAAAAGAAGAATTAGGTGAAGACTGAAGAGGAAGAGACACCAATTATTGCGAGTGATAAAAAAAAGCATTGGCTTAATCACTAAAAAATTTAAGAAGTTTTCGATGAAGGGATTCTACAAAAGAAAGAACCCTCTATGATTATTTATTTTGAATGTAGGAAATTCATCCACATGAAGCCATAATGTCCTCTACCCAATGATAATGAGAAGTATAAAAGAAGCCATAAGAAGGAGAAGAAGGATAAGAAGAAAGCACTCAAAGTGTCAACTTTAAATAACACAAGTGAACCTAAAATGAGCATTTGGAAGAAGAGAGAGCTCATATATGCTTAATCATTGTAGATGAAGATTAGGTAACATCTAACTTTAATTTGTGTGATAGTGATAATGATTTGAAATATAATAAATTAGCTAAAAGTTTAGAAATTGTGAACAAGAAAAGAAATAATTTATCTTCCAAATTCAAGGAAGTTTAAAAATAACTGGATGCATGCGTGAATAGGAATGAAAAGATAAAAAGTGAATTGCATAGTAATAAAGCATTTAAAAATAAAATCATTAATTACAACAATGTATTAGACGTATTAAAACGTGAAAATGAGACATTGAAAAAGGACATCAATGTTCTCAATAATTTATTATCCAAATTTACAAAAGAGAGTAAAAAGTTGGAAAAAGAACATGTTAGAAGCTTAAAAGAATTTTAACGATAGGTATAAAATATGATATAACCATGGAAGTGAAACAAATTCTAGAACCATATTTGAAAAAGGAAATATTTACATAGTAAAAAACCATTATTTAATGTGACAAATGGATATGAAGCATCGACATCTAACACATATGCATGAACATTCTACATCCACTAGGATTAATTCAAGCATTATACTTTCATATTATAGCTTACAATTTGGGCATAGGATTTCAATACTCTCAAAGAAATAGTAGACATAACTTCTACAGTAATATACAATTCACTTACACGCTTTTAGGCCTCAAAGAAGTATACATCAAGTTTTTGTTCATAGTATGCATCATAATTTAATCATGATAGGACATTTCACTACCCTAGAAGAACTTTTAACACATCTAATATCAAAAAAATGATTCCTTATTATGTATATAGAAGATAAATTAATGCATTTATGCATTTATGCATTATCATTACCTATATAACATGGTATATCATTTTTATGGTAAGTAAGGGCATGCTGATAGATTTTTTTTTCTTAAATAAAGAATGACAAGCAAACCTTTCAAAGCATGGTTAAAAAGAAAGAGTCTAACAATCAAGGAACTAAGCTCACTTAGGTACCTAAAACAGATTGTTTGGCTTATTTTATAGGTTTTTTTAAAGAGCAATTGGTACATAATAGGGATGTTAGTAATATTTTTAAAGAGTTTTTATCTTAATAAATCTTACCTTCTAGTGTCCAAAAAAAATCTTGAAATTTTTTTATGTAAAATATAAAATAAATTAGTGCTTAAAGAGACCAAGAATGATTTGTATTAGTTTGAGTATTTGATTTGCAAGTCTTTAGGCTATATTATTTGACCAATATTATAGTGTTGTTGACTAATGTTATCAAAAATTGCCAAAATCCTACAGATAGTGAGTTTGTTCATCATTTATTCAAAGTTCTGGTCATTCATGTACTCATGCTGGTTGACCAATTTTTTTGAGTGGCTAATTAATTCCTTAACCCCTAAAAGAATTTTCCTTCTAGTGAGTTTGTGAGAAGATTGGTTGCATAAGTGATCGACCAAAAAGGACATTCATTAACTAATGTGTGGTCGACCAATATAGAGCACTAGTGGATGAATGTATTTTCTAAGGAAGAAAATTAAGTTACAATGAGTTTGTAGCCCATTTGTTCAATATGAATGCTCAACCATAACCCTTAACTGGTTAATTAGTACGTATAAATGGTCGACTAATACTTACGATTTGAAGCCCTGGTCCTTTACCTTTTTTCTATTCTCTTCTTTTTTATACCTCTTAAAACCCTAGAAAACTCACTTTTTTCTTAAAAAAAAACCATCCCCCATTACAACTAACTACCCTTTCTTTATATTTTTTCTTTCTCCTTTTTGTTAAAGATCATTAACACTCAAATTCTTTTTGGTTAAACCCTTAAAATTTAAGATCTTTTTATAATGTTTTTATCTTTAAAGTTGTTTATATTAAATTATAAAAGATATTCAAGTTTTTAAAACAAGTATAATTGTGTCATAGTTTTCATTATAGAGTTTCAAATTTGAGTACTTTATTCTATCCTTATTTTTGAAATTATGGAGCTTTCAAATTTCTACACTCTTTCATGAAATGGATTTTTGAATATTACAATTATGTTCACATTTGTTAATTCTAACCTTTAATTTTGTTAAAATTTGTCTTTGTTGCTTTAATTGAATTTTTTAACTTGGGCATATATCAAAATTGGGGACTTTTCAAATTTAGATATACTTAGGGATGCTTCTATTGAAATTGACTGTTTTGATCTTTAAATATCTAATAGCACTCTTTATTGAGAAAGTTTAACAATCTTGATTATATTTGATTTAATCTTTTAATCAAATTAGCTGGATGTTTGAAGCTTTATTTTTTTTTATAATTTTAGGTAAATAATTCCTTTTTGATGATTCTAAAATAGGGAAGAAATATCAATAATATTAAATTTAGGGGGAGTGATGACATTCGGAGCAGTGACATTTATATATGTAGTGATTTTTGTGTTATGATATTTTTACGCTTGTGTAATTGTTTTTGTATGTGTAGATAATTCTTTGAATACCTCTTTTTTCTCGATGATGAATTATATTTTACATGCGAATTAAAGGGGAACTAATCACTAAGGGGAGTTATGATAAGTGGGAAGAGTGATTTTTGTATATATGGTGACTTTTATATTATGATTTTTATGCTTGAGTAAATTTATTTGTATGTGTGGATAGTTCTTTTAATATCTCTTTTGTTCTTAATATGCATAAATTAAAGGAAAGCCAATCATTATCTTTATATGTACAATTGTTTCTCAACTTAATTTTATTATTATTCTTTAATATCACAAATATTTTATCATCATAAAGGGAGAGATTATTTCACGATGGAACAATGCAAAGTAAAGGCAAATGAGTAAATTCAATTAAAACTCGAAAGTGAGTCTTGGTATACATTAATAAAAATCTTCGGTGATGGTCAGATTCGAGTGCGAGTCAAAAGAAGAAAGATGAAATTAAGTCTTATTAAGTTTGAGGATGCATGGAAGTACTTAATTTCAAAGTAAAAATTGAAAGGTAAGTAAATATACGAAATTTACTATGTAATGGCATGTTGTTTACTTAGGTTATGAAGCAATGTGATTCTGCCGTAGACATATTTGAATCAAATCATGCACAATGACGGTTCAAGATGGTTAAATCAAAGATTTATCAAAGCACTTATTTAAAAGGTCATGCTGTGGTGATGATAGATGGGAAGAATATGGAAATTATGAACTAAGAAATTGGGAGCATTAACTTACGAAGTGTGAGCATTTTTTGTAAAACGTGAGAAAGTATTTTAGATGACGTGACAACAAAGGAGGCATCCTTCAAACTATATTTTCCAAGTGTTATGGAGATGGTGACAAGAAAACTTGAACTTCCCATTAATTTGGTAAAGTTAGGACAATAAGTAATAATTTCCTACCCACTTAATGCGCTTAGTGAAAAAATAAGATAATTTTAGTTTATTTAATCCTCAAATTCTTATTGGCCTATATATAAAGACATCCTTTATAATTTATATGTAAGTTAAAAAGTATATTCCATCATCCATAAAAGGTTGCAAAGTTCAAGAACAATTTGTATTAAGATATTCAAATAAGAAGATGTTTATCGATTATTTTTTAAAGTGCTTCTACATAAAATTAACTTGAATTCTTTGTATTCTTTTATTGTATTAAAGAATTAATAAAAGATTAATAAATGTATGAAATAGCACCAAGCAAAAGAAACTCTTTTCAAACTCCATGTCATGTGCACACACCATTGGATCCACCTACATCTTCATATTGTGTCAGACCAGCATGTGCACAGGAATCGTAAATGAAAAACAAAGCTTAAGGTAGTTCAGAAGCATAACCTGAACCACAAGAATTTCATGGCCCAGATCCACAATTGATCCTTCCAAAGCTTTAAAGTTTCAACAGAAAACAGAATAGGCACTTGATGCGTTCAATAAAAGTCATGCTGCACTTGCAAGCCCAGAACAAATTTACAGTGTCATAACAGGTAACGAAAATTCATGAAACAAAGAACCAACAAAACCAAAATTTAACATCCACAAAGGTAAATTCAACATTAGCACAAAAGACTAGTTAAGTCATGTTTCAGCCTATGTTACAACAGTCGTGGATGTGAGGTCCTAATCTCCTGCTAAACATTTTCGGCATGCAACTTGGCGGAAGCCTCTGATAACAGGACTGTTGTGGCTTTGCCCATTGTTTGGTAGTGAGAAGGCAGTATGGGAGCTGGAGGCTGAGATTTGTATATCTGGGTACGAGCAGGATCATCATTCAGTTCATCACTGGAGGGACTATTTTCCACAGAAGCAATACGAATGGACTGTAATTGATTACTGATTTGAGGAAGACCAGCTTGTTCATGATTTTCACTTTGAGGTACATTCGCAAATGCACTTCCCATTTCAACTGTTCGGTAAACTTGTGAGGCCACTTCAGGCATGGTGGAAGGAGTTGAAGCTTTGTAAACCATATGGGCAGTGTTCAAAATCGTGGTGGGATGCAATGGAGGACGATCAGAAGGAGTAGTTGTATTGTTGATCAAGCCACTTTGCTCGGGTAAATTATAAGGCTGCCCAACAGGCACAAGATATACTTGTTGTGGTTGATTGGCCTGATAATAGAGCTGCTGTTGCTGTTGTAGAGGTATTCCAGGAGAATTCATTAGATAGATGGGAGACATTGGCATGGCACCAGCAGAGCTTTGGGGTAAATATTGTGGAGCAACTGTGTGAAGATATTGTGGTTGCAGTGGGTGATTATGAATAAACTGTGACTGTGTTGTCTGATCATAAGCTTGTTGGGGCAGTGATGTCTGATCATGAACTAATTGTTGGTGTGGTGGCTGATCGAATTGCAAAGGCAATGGAAACTCAGAAACCTGAATTAATCTATTCATATCAACCCCAGTTGCAGGAGCTGTGAATTTCGTATCTGATTCAAATGGATTCGAAGAAACTTTTGCTGCATTATGGCCAATAGGATCTTGATAATTTCCATGCTGTGCATAAAAAACTGGAGCAGCTATTGCGTTGTCACTGTAACAACATATTCACAACCCATCATTGTTATCACCATAATTTCGCCTACAAGCTTAAGCAATTAGCAGATCAAAAGGAACAAACAAACTATACGCGGCCATAGCCAGAATATAGGAACGGAAGAGCCCCTTAACGTAAAACCTTAAAGGCTTAAACAACCAAAAGATTTGATCCTTCATTTTCCATTCCTTTGTTATTCCCTATATGAATTTCATGCCAATCAACTCTTTTCGTATCATTGTTGAGTTAAACTCCACCTCCTACACTCGTTGCTAAGTATATCACCAACCAACGAAAGGAAAATATTTTTGACAGAGAAAAATTGCGGGGAGAAAAACTAAAAATGAAAAAGATAAAAAATCAATAGCCAACGAAGGAGAAGTACCACGCAGTCGATTCCACACCAAAAATTTTCACCTTTCCGTCCTGTGAAGCAGCCCAGGAATCATCAACCTGAAACTTGGCCGGCAAGTTCGAAGATGAAACTGAAGAAGAAGTTGATCCAAAAGAAGAACTCGTCTCTAAAACCAACGACTCCGCTCCACAAAGACCACCACCATCTCCACTACCACCAGAAATTTCATGACTACCTTCACACTGCATAATCTTAGCATTGTTTAACGCATCCACGAACCAACTCTCTGTCTTTGGATGCTTCAACTCGCTTCCACCACCCAATAACTCACCTTTATTCGAAACCATTTTCTGCGCTCCCGACTCGGGAGAAGAAGCCGTACACTTGGCTGCAAACAGAAACAGACGAATACGTGAGGGAGTAGACAAGCGGCGGTGCTCGTCGAGCATAATAAGGAGGTCTTCGTCGGTGGAAACAGAGATGAGTGAATCAAGGTCGTGGTCGGGAAGTTGGTACTTTAAAACAAAAGGGTAGCTAATATTGAGCCTTGAGGCGAGGTGTGCCGATAGAGAGGCGAGAGTAACGTCGCCGGCGTTGGTGGTCGGGACGGTGATGATGCGGGTGTCGCCACCAGCATAATAGAGAGACTTGGCGGCGGAACGCGGGATTATGTGGCCGCCGTAGCTGCACATAAGGCGGAGCTTACTCGAAGCAGTCGCGGTGGTGATGGCCGCAGAGAGCGGTAGCGGTTGTGGGTCCATTTTTTGTCGGCTAGATCTAAGCAGCTGTATTCAGTGTTTGATACGGTTCTTTACTGGTTTATGTATTTCCTTGCGGGAAACTAAATCTAATCTAACACGGATTGAGAGGGGGGACCGCATTTGGTCAAACAGAAGATGTAGTTTTGGACAGTATACCGATATTTTATTACCCTATGGTTAAGCCTAATTCAAGCTCTTTTATTGGTGTGTGAATGGATAAAGATTTACAAATTTAATAGTTAAACTAAGATAAGAGATGTGGAGTTTCGCGTGGCTTCTAAAGTAATAATATAAAAATCTTAGAAGATATGTATCAAATTTTTTGCAAAAAAAGACACATCTTTTTCAATTTAATTTTAACTGTGATTTTTTAATATCATGTCATAAACTATTATTAAAATAATAGTATTTTAAAATTTTTAGAATTAGTAAAGTCAAAGAATATGTCTGTATCGTTTAGCCTTTAAATTTGTTAGAGAAACTTATTTTTATTTCTATTTTTGTTGTGATTTTTAGCAATGTTATAAATATTGTACATGTATCAATATCGAATTTAGTTCTAATACGAATTCATAATGATAATAATATAAAATTAAAATTTTATTTGTTTTTATTATCATTAATTTTCACATATTTCACATATAAATAATAATCACAATTAATATAAAAAAGATTATTTAATCATCATATAAATATAAATTCAAAACAATACAAAATATTTAAAATAATAAAATTTCATCATATAATAAATAATAATTACATCAAAATATCAAATAAAAAACAATAAATATTCTTAACCCTAAACACTACAATTTACAAGAGTTTGTGATAAGGAAACAACCAACTAGAAGTGAAAACTTGAAACAAAAATATTTACAATTGTATTGCATAATATATAATTTAACATATTCATCAAATATAAGTAAAATTAAAAAAAAAAGATAAACAAGAACCTGAAACTTCATTCAATCGAATACATGATACTCGTTATAACTGCATTGACCTCAATTCTTATTTAGTACAAAATACTCATCACTGAGAGAAGCCTCATCATCACAATTATTCAAATTCATTGTATTAAATAACATGTCTATTATTTTTGAAGTTACTCTCATCTATCAAACCAATTTTTTCAAAAACCCAATCTACAAAAAGATTGATATTATCAATGTAAATTGTAGCAGCTGAACTATTTATTCTATTAAGAGTCACAGTAAATAATAAAATTAAATTATCAAATGATTATAAGAAATTATACCTAACTTAATAATGATAATAAAATACCTTTCCCAAAACTTTAAATTAAGACCAAGTCATTCAATCTTTTATGCTCTAATCTATTCCTTTTCTTAGAATTGATGATTTTAAATATGTTCCAGTTCATTTCACATCTTGTTGCACTCATACATTAACTTAAAATTCAAATTGCAAAACTTTACGATTATAAAACACCACTTCCAAA
>JANTPM010000002.1:21043960-21054758 GCA_025434745.1 Erythroxylum divaricatum
CCCTTTTGATTTTATCATCCTTTCCATAACCACATGCATACATACAATCCAAACCTAGGCGCATTTCTAATTTTCTCTATACTACACATCATGTATTGCGTTTCATCACTTGTAAAATCATGTTCCTATTATTTCATCATTCATACGTATATTCTCAATCCATTTAGAATTATAGATGCAGAATCATCAAGAATTGTAATCTCATTATTACAAACATATTATTACACTAAATCTTTCAAATCCACGTCTATCCTTTCACAGTCATATTTCTTTTGATCGGGCTTGGACATTTTAATCTCATCATTTATGCTTCTTCCTGACAACTTCTCTTTCTCATTTGAAGGTAGAACATTTCGTTACAATATCGATATCTCATAATAAACACCAACAACTATATCTATCTTGTCGAACCATGTACTTTTTCTCATTTCCAATCATCCCCATTTATCGAACATACAAGTCAGAATCATAAATACCTAGTCATCTTGAACTTTTGATCTCACATAGACATATTCTTAGGCTAAATCATACTCTTATCACTTTTAACCGATATTCTTCTCATGTCCAAATTTGACCTCTCCAGGCTATAGCAAATGTCCTTTTCATTTTGATATCACTTCTTTCCTAAATCAGCCAATGCCATTGTCTTCACATTCATATCACATTCGAGGGTTTATAACCACAGTACAATAATAATAAATAGATAATTATTATTAAATAGAGTAATATATATTAAGTAAGCAAGATGTGAGAAAATTTATAAATTATGTAATAATTCATAAATCATTATACTAGTTATAATTATTTTCTATACATCCATATAACATTACATTAATTACCATAAATGATAATAATAATAGCAATTTAATTAAAAATAACAAATGGGACTTTTGACTATGTTTTCATAGGTGACAAATCACATATTTCTATAATAATTTATTTTTATGTTATATTTAAAATTTTAACAAAATTTAAAAATCTATTAAAAAATATAGTATTGGTGATGATTTCGTAAATTGGTAGCCAAATATACAGCTATCAATTTAATATTATTCACAATGATTGAAAATATAAAAAAAAATTACTTAACAACAATGTAATTTTAAAAAATTATAAAACAAAACAACATTTTATATATGTATGCATATTATATTTATTTATACCTTTTATTTTGAAATTTTAATATATATGATATGAAAATTTTAAATGGTCTCACAAAACTTTATTTATTATGTATAAATCATTTAAAATTTTATAAAAATGTTATATTTCAAAAAATATGAAAACTGTAAAAATTAAAAAATTATATTATTGACGATGATTATGCAAAATCGTCACCTATTGTGTAACATTTGATGATGAATTTCTAAATTTTTTGCTAAATGTTACAGACTTAAAAAAATTTATACGAAAACGATGTCATTTGTTCAATGACAACTGATGTCGTTTTCTAAACGTTATATTCCGACCCCGACACCCTCCTCCCCATTTTCTTTTGCCTCCTCTTCTCTTCTATTTTCCTTCAACATTTGTTTGGTGAACCTTTTCTCTTCTCTTCAATCATTCATCATCTTCTCATTGTCTGTTCATCATCGAGGTAAGTAGTTTTTTTTATTTTGTATTGAGTTTTATTTTTTCTTTAATTTTGTTGTTAAATGATATGTTTATGGTTAGCTTTTGGGTGAACCTTTGAATTGTTTGCGTATAAATGGAGTGTTAATGTTGTTTGTATGCGTGAAGAAAGGGAAAAGGCAAATTATTTATATTAGTTAGGGTTTAATTTATGAAGCCTATAAGGTGTTCAATGAAGGTCCTCTTATGTATTTAGTGTTTTGTTTTGATAGGGAATGAATTACCTTTCCACGCATGCTTTGAATGTTCTATTTTTTATGTTCAAACATTCAAGAAATTCACCTAATGTTATGCTACTGTGAATGTTATATAACTGTTATGTTTTTAGTGTCCAAAACATTGAAGAAATGTTAATGTCATTGGACTCTTAATGTGACTTGAGTGTTCTATTTTTAATGTTCAAAACATTCAAGAAATTCACCTAATGTTGTGTTGTTGTCAATGTTATTTGACTATTATGCTTTTAGTGTTCAAAAAATTCAACAAATGTTAATGTTGTTGGACTGTTAGTGTGCTGGACCCTAGAAAATTTTTCCTTAAGTAAGCATGATTTAAAATAATTTTGGAGTTTTGATAGATTTAATTTTGGAACTATAATTATATCAAGGTTAGTAGGATTTGTTGAATGGATAAGTGGAATTAAAATGTTGATGTAATAAGGATGTTCAAGGACATTTTTGGGAAATCACTTAAGCATGAAAGAGCATAAGCTTATAAGGAAGGGTAAGAAGGACTTTTTGGGCTCATTAAGGGTAGAAATAGAAAAAGAATGTGTTGTTTTGCTTGTTAAGAGGAGAAAAACGTGAATTGAAGAGGGAGAAGAGTGAGAAAAGAAATTAAGAGAGAGAGAAGAGAGGTTTCGCTGAAAGAAGGAAAGAAGAGAAATTAAACTTTTAAGGTAGGTTAACCATCTTTTCTTCTTGTTTATTAAAGGAATGTGTTGTGTTGTGGAAGAAGGAGTTATAAAGGAAAAAGGGTTAGTGTAGAGAATGAAAAAGTTTGTGTTGGAAGAAGATGGATTAGGAGAACTCAATTGATTTTAGGGTTTCTAAGCTAGGTTTCAGGTTTTCTAACCTAGATGGGTTATGGGTAGGTAACATTTGAGTTCAATTTGTATTTGTTGAAATTTTATGATTTTTTTTTAAGTTTATGAATTTGATTGGAATGTTGTTTTGAATAGAACCATGGTTGTTGTAGAAAACCAAGGGAATCCTACCCAAGAGCAAGAGGAAAGGCAAGCTTGACTTGGTTTTCGCAAGCTAACTAGGTGGGTAACATATTTATGGTTATAGTGTAATTGGGCAAATTCTTGCCTATGTGTGTAGGTTGAAATTGATTTATTGAAATTGACTTGTTTGTAAATGTTGAAAAATGCATGGTGAAATATGGCTATTTTTTACCTCAAAAGAGGCCATGACTTTTGCATTAAATGAAAAAGAGTACAAAGCATAAAAGTATGAGCCTATGAGAGAACAAATATGTACCTTTGTTTGGGCGAGAGTAGAACCATTCTGTTCGTTACATGCACGTTGACAAGAGCCTTCTCCCGGCTACCCGCTAGTGGCATATGAGCTCCGAAATTAGAATCATTTTGTTCATGGGGTAAACTCCAGTTTCTTCATTCTGACTCTATGGGACCCTCGAGCCAATTTCTGTGCATTGCATCTTTAAACTTGTCATGAATGATGCAATTGAGTGTTAGGTGTTTTGAGTGTTAAACTAAATTGAAGAATGCTTGAATTATTATTTTTATTATATATATATATATATATATATATATATATGCATATGCATGAATGTGTGGTCAATTACCAATGACTATAAACATGTTAGTCACTAAGTTGTGTAACTCACCCCACTATTCCCTCCTCAGGTGTAGAACAAGAAGGTTAACAATCCTTGTAAGGTATCGTAACCTCCAAGATATTAGAAAC
The DNA here is from genome assembly GCA_025434745.1 of Erythroxylum divaricatum. Taxonomy (NCBI): domain Eukaryota; kingdom Viridiplantae; phylum Streptophyta; class Magnoliopsida; order Malpighiales; family Erythroxylaceae; genus Erythroxylum; species Erythroxylum divaricatum. The sequence continues at coordinate 21,047,527 of JANTPM010000002.1, forward strand.
ATTTGTAAATAAGTTAGTTCAATCATTTTTGGGCAGCTTCATAACGTGTTAAAACATTAAACATCTTAGATACGTTGTATTTGTGTTAAGCTTTTGTTTATAATGTTAATATGTAATTAAAGTTATGTATGAGGTTTTGGTTGATTTGGTAAAAGAGTTAGAATTGAAAAGTTCCATAGGTGTATGTGTTTGTTTCTTTTGTAGTTATTCATTTCAAAATCCAAGTTTTTCTAGGAGTAAACATCATGTGCCACCTTTGGGGGCAAATATGGACTCAATTGAGGCAAAATTAGATAAAGTTTTGTCCTGGAAAGTTGTAGCTTATCCTTCTAACTTTCCAACGATATATAGTAAGAAATTTTTTGGCTTCTAAGCTGAAAGTTATGGTCCTTATAAGGGAAGATGTATCTTCTGTGTTTTGCTTCTTCTATGTTTCGATTCTTCTGTGATGACATGTCGTCTATTTTTTATTTACGTGTCATCTATGTTTTGTTTACATGTCATATGTGTTTTGCTTACATGTCATCTATGATGATGTGTCTTCTGCGATGATGTGTCATTTGTGATGACGTGTCGTTTATGATGACGTGTCATCTGTCTTTTGCTATCACCTATCTTCTACTCCATTTTAATAAGATATAATCTATCTTTGAGGTCTTCATGAAAGCTGTAGATTTTGAAGTCCTCTTTCAAACCATATAAAGAATATCCTAATCCAATATCTGTAGGGAAAGTTATAGTAATTTTTTCCATTCATCTGCTTTTTCCTTTGGTTTCTTCTATACCTATCTTCTATTCCATTTTTACCCTTCATAAGATAGAATCTGTCTTTAAAGTCTTCATGAAAGTTGTATATTTTGAAGTCCTCTTTCGAACCATATAAATAACATCCTAATCCAATATCTGTAGGGAAAGCTATAGTAATTTTTCCCATTCGTCTGCTTTTTCCTTTGGTTTCATCTATACCTATTTTCGGTTCCAATTGTGACCCTTATGAAGATAGAATCGGTCTTTGAGGTCTTCATAAAATTTGTAGATCTTGAAGTTTTCTTTCTAACCATATAAATAATATCCTAATCCGATATCTATAGGGAAAGTTATATCAATTTTCCCCATTCATCTTCTTTTTCTTTTGGTTTCGTCTATACCTATTTTCTATTCCATTTTTGGGCCTTCAAAAGATAGAATCTATCTTTGAGGTCTTATGAAAGTTGTAGATCTTGAAGTCCTCTTTCAAACCATATAAAGAACACCTTAATCCGAGTTCTCTAAAGGAAGTTTTGCCAAATGTCCCAAAATAGGTATAGTGTAGTTGAGGGTAAGTACCTGTTTCGTGTTTGATTCCAAATGCTGGGCTCCGGAAGCGGGGTCCAGTATAGTGTGACTTGAGTATTATGCTTTTAATGTTCAAAACATTCAAGAAATTCACCTAAAGTTGTGTTACTGTTAATTTTATTTGACTGTTATGTTTTTAGTGTTCTTTGTCGAAATGTTAATGTTATTGGACTGTTAATGTGACTTGAGTGTTATGTTTTGGGTGTTCAAACATTCAAGACATTCACCTAATGTTGTGCTACTAGTAATGTTATTTGGTTTCTATGTATTTACTGTCCTCTTTGTGATAAATGTATTCTTCAAACAAAAAGACATGAAAGAATTTGTGATAGATATTTAAATTATACTAAAGTAAACAATAAATGTATGTCAAAATTCTCCTTTAAATGATCTAACAATATATGTTAATAAACATAATTGTTTCTCTTTCATTTTACCATGTAATTAGTAATTAAATATACTCTAATTTGATTATTATTTTTGAATTTTCAATCCACCACAAGCTTAATCCTTTTCATAAGCAAAATGAGTTAGAGAGGGTTACATTATTGCGATAATAGTGACAAGTCCTTTTTTATCTTTCATTTAATAATTTTTTATATCATCTTCATTATGTCTTTTTTATCAAAATTCATTTCTCTAATTTATTTTAAAATTGTAGTAAAATTATCACTAATATATTACAACTTATTCGAAACATGCACGACAAAAATGTAAGATTAAGAAGTAATATCCACATTTTATAATTAAAAGAAATGTAGGGTATCATTATTATGCTATGAATAATTTAGAGTATGATTGAGGTGAAAAAAATGATTTAAGATAATGGAGTTGACACCTACCTAACTAAAAGAAAGATAGAAAGACTAAAAGGAATGGCTAATTTTTGTAACCAAATGTTCAAACACAAAGTTAAGATGTTATTACGCATCCTAATTTATTTGCCTAAATGTTGTAATGCTAAAAATTATTATATAAGATAGACATTATAAGTGAAGCTTATTAAACATAAAAGTTGAAATATTAGAATTTTTTTCAACTAACTTAAAATAAATTAAAAGAGATAAAGGTTTAAAGAAATGATGCCTAACGAATTAGTTGAATTTTAATTTGTTATTAATTCCAAGGATCATGACTTAAAGATGGATATGGATGTACCTAGGGGTTTATTGGATTGACTTTGTTTTACTAGTTCCTATAAGATGTTTGACTAAAGTACCTTTTGAATCTCTAATGTCACTCTTAGATCATAGTCCTCTCACTTCTTGTTAGCCGTCGATCTTTTCATCACTCACAAACTATCGTAAGCCCATCATTGCCACAAAGAACTGGTTAGGTGTCTAAAAACTTTAGATATAACCATTTTCTACATTTAAAGTCCTAAGACCTAACTCAATAAACAAGTATATTATATTAAACACTAAATTTTCTTTTCTACAGGCCATGTTTTGTGTTGAAGAACATCGATAATCATCCAACCTCATCTATCTTTTTTGTAGTTTATGGTTATCCGTCTGTCAAGGTAAGTCATCCACCTAATTATTGTCTACAATGTGTTTAGGTTTTGTGTTGTTCTTTGCAATTTTCTTAGAATGATTGATGTGTTTTTAAGTTAGGCTTTAATAGTCTAAGTATTTATGTTTGGGTTTTGTTTGAATAATTGATGATACCGAAGTATAAATTACATAACTATTTATTACATGTAGCTTACTATTTGCTTGAATTCAAACTTAGCATTAACATTAGATATTCACCTAATGTTCATGACAATCCTTTTCATAATAAACCCCTAGGATCGTATATAGGCTGGAAACCTTTGATGCAACTCTCATTAGGTTTATCGGTGAAATATTCTACAAGCTTAGGATTCATAGTGATAAGTTGCTTTCCCAATTCATGTGGTGTAATAATGTAATGTACCATGGTGCTTGTTTAAATTCAAAATATGAAAATGAACTTCAATGTGATTAATTCAAACTCAGTATTAACATTATAAATTCACCTAATGTTCATGACAATCCTTTGCACAATAAACCCCTAAGATGGTATATAGGCTAGAAACCCATGATGCAACTTCCATGAAGTTTATCGGTGAAATATTCCATGAGCCTAGTAGTCATAGAGAGAACTTGCTTTCTCAATTCATGTGGTGTGACAATGTCGTGCTTGTTTAAATTCAAAATTTGAAAATGAAATTGTAATGATTAATAGTTATGTTATAAAGACCAAGGATTGTATAGCTAGATGGAAAAAAGTTGGATGTCTGATTAGAAATGGTCCATTGAATGCTTAGAAGGAGTTAAAAGTTTCATGCAATTTAAGATCAAATGGGTGATGAATGTTGTATTCGTTGTCCATGCATAGATTGCTTAAATGTCGACATTGAAGTCAAGATGTGATATATAATCACTTGCTAATTCGAGGCATAGACAAATTCTATACTCCATGGATTTATCATGGTGAATGCAAGGAAGTAAGTTATAGTAAAAGTGTTAGTACAAGTGTTAATGATAGTAACAATAATGATGCAGATGATGGTGGTGATGATGATGGGATTGGCGAGATGTTAAAGGATGATGGGAATTATATGGAGACAATGAATGATACTAATTTCCTAACATAATTGGTAGTATTACAGAAGATAATTTTGGGAAGTTATTGAAAGTTGCTCGAGAAGAATTATATCGAGGGTGCTCAAATTTTTTACAACTATCTTTTGTTGTTAAGTTGTTGCATTTGAAGGTCTATAATAAATGAAGTGACAATTCTTTTAACATGTTAATTGACTTGCTCAATGATGCAGTACCTGTTGGACACAAATTGTCCAAATCTTACTATGATGCAAAGAAATTGTCCAGGGATCTTAGATTAGGATATATATCAATACATGCTTGTAAGTATGATTGTGATATATTTTGAAAGGATAGTAAAGATCTAAAGATTGTCCCATTTATGATACATCAAAGTGGCGAGTGGATGATGGGAGAGGGAAAATGATATCGCATAAAATCATAAAATACTTTCCCATTAAACCATAACTACAAAGGCTTTTTATGTCAATAAAAATAGCCATAGATATGAGGTGACATGAAGAGAAACACATTGATGATAACATTATGCATTATCCAGCAGATTCAATGGCATGGAAATACTTTCACAGAAAGTTTCCATGGTTTGCACAAGATTGTTGTAATGTTTGAGTTGGTTTAGCCTTAGAAGGATTTAATCCTTTTGATAATTTGAGTACTTCTTACAACATGTGGCTAGTAATATTAATGTCATATAATTTACCTCCATGGAAGTGTATGAAAAAGCCTTTTATGTTATTGTCTTTGCTTATTGCAGGACTTACTGCTCTTGGTAAGGATATCGATGTATACAAGCAACCATTAATTGATGACTTAAAAAATCTATGGGAGGTTGGATTAGAAACTTTTAATGTTGTTCAAGGTGAAACATTTATATTGCATGTGATTGTTTTGTGGACCATAAATGATTTTTCAGCTTATAGGAATTTATTTGGATGGAGCACTAAAGGGTATATGGCCTGTCCTACGTGTAGCCATCAAACTTATTCATTGAGACTATGAAGTAAAATATGTTACATGGGAATCGTCATTACCTAGAACATGGGTATAGATGGCGAAGAAGAAAAATTGTTTAATGGAAAAGTAGAATTGGATGAAGCCCTTCTGCAGTTATCTAGTGATGATGTGGTTATGCAACTATCACATTTGGGTGACATTACACCTAGCAAACACCTAAGTAATAGAAAGTGAAAGCAAAATGTTGTTAAGCATAATTGGAATTAAACAAGCATATTTTTCAATTTGCCGTATTGGAAGGAATTTCTCTTAAGGCATAATCTTGATGTGATGCATATTGAAAAAAAATATTTGTGAGAATATTTTAGGAACTATGATGGCAACTTGAAAGACAAAATTAAGGCTAGACTAGACTTGGAAAACATGAATATAAGAAAATATTTGCATTTGAAAAGAAGAGATGATGGGTAATACATTATTCCACTTACTTGTTACACCATTTCAAAAAGGAGAAGCAAACTTTGTGTCAATTTCTTAAATCAATCAAGTTTCCTGATGATTGTCATGTACTTCTACAACATTTACTTTTTCTTGGAATACATAGATGTTTTCCAAAGGATGTTTCAATTACTTTGGGTCAATTGGGTGAGTTTTTTAAGCAATTATGTTACAAGACATTTAAAGTTGAAGAGCTTGCCAAAATGGAAAAAGAAATAACATTGATTCTATATAAGCTTGAACTAGTATTCCCCTCATCGTTTTCTAATGTTATGGTGTATTTAACAATTCATTTACCATATGAAGCAAAACTTTGTGGATCGATTCAATTTAGGTGGATGTAACCCATTGAGAGGTAATTTATATTAACTTCTACTTTTTTAAAAAAAGATATTAGTTAGTAACAATGGTTAATGTTTTATATTTTGTTTAGGTATTTATACTATCTTAACTGTTATCTTTGTAATAGAGTTTAACATGAAGGGTCTATTGCAGAGGTTTATATAGTATAAATGCTTGACATTTTGTTCAATATACTTAAATGACATCAAGACAAGATTTAGTGGGCCTCAATGTAACTTTTATTTTGATCAAGATGGTGGCTTGTCAGTTTTCTCCCAAAAAGTTAGGTCATTTGGTATCGGAAAATATGTCGAGTTAACTAAAGACAAATTCAAAATTTCCCATTGGTATAGTTTAAACAATTGTGAGGAAGTCGACATATAAATGTAGTATGTATATTATTTTTAAATAAAATTTTCATATTTCAATGTTGTCATTCAATCTATATTTCTTTATCTCTATTTACTTTTTTAAATAGAGAGCAGAAAGAGTCGATCTGAAGCAAAGAGATTGTTAATGTTGAAGAAAGACAAAAGATTAAGTTCCTATCATAGTTTAGGACTCAAGTAAGTTATATATTGATGGAATATTATGAGCTTAAGATAATTTGTATGACATATTAACTTCTAATTTCATTTTTTCGTACAGATGATATGGTTAGATAACTGTAACATGCAAGAGGTCATAATAGCATTGTATTCTTTGACATTTGGGGCTTACATGTGTGGAAAAAAATATACAGGTTGCATTGTTAATGGGGTTAGACATACAAGATCGAGACAGTCGACTTAAAAGCCAAAATTAAGGGGTTATTGTTGAGGGATATTATGACGACGATTTTATTGATTTCTATAATGGCATCTCTGAAATAATAGAGTTGTATTACATTAAGGATAAAAAAAGGTTGTTCTATTTAAGTGCAAATGGTTTAATCTGTCTGACATGAAGGTGAATGGGAATATTACTAGCATCAATGTTAGTAATACATGGTATGATAATGACCCTTTTGTCTTTGTAAGTTAAGTGAAACAAGTTTTCTTCCTTGATCATACTGTATTAGGCAATAATTGGAAGGTTGTTCAAAATTTTCAACACCAAAATCTGTTCGATTTTTGTGAAAGGGATAATGGTCTAATATGTGAGGATGGTGATGACATATATCAAAAGATTGAATCGAAGTTGAATAATAAAGTCATTCGAATAGAAGATGCAAATATATCATCATTCTATAGGAGAGATATTGATCCCAATATAGTACAAGTGGATGAAGTATAAGTCAATCTTATCGTAGAAAGAGATGAAGACTATAATAAGGATGAATTTTCTAACAATGACGATACTTTTGTTGATCGCGTACGGTCCGAGTATTCTCAATACGCTGCAGAAAAGACCATACAAAAATATCACGTATAATCGAAAACACGTAGGATTAACGAAAATACCTTATTTTTGTGAGTGGATTGCTTCTTTTCGGATTCCAAGACACTGCAAATCGCTAATGCCCTCTACCGG
>JANTPM010000002.1:21058566-21072852 GCA_025434745.1 Erythroxylum divaricatum
AACAGTTTGACTTTTAGTGACGAAATTATCCATTGCCGAAAACCTTTTTTTGTTGTAGTGAAAATTCTATTTTAAGACATATATATATATATATATATATATATATACATATATATGTATTATTGATAAATTTATACATAAAAAGTATAACTTTTAGTATTATATATTCTTCTAACCTATTATGTGTGTATAAAAGGATCAAATTGTCAATTTTGAAAACACCACGCTTCCCCATCTAATTTTGCGAAATTTTTTTACAGAAATATTAACGAAATCGTATGGTAGAGCAATTGACAAAGTTGAATAATTGAAACAGATAGTTTGAAAGTTAGATAATTGAAACAAAGAATATCATTAAATTGAAATACACTACACGTTAATTTAAAAGGAAAGAGAAAAAACTTAAGTTTCAATCAGCAAAAGGAAAAATAATAAGTGCAAGTACACAAAAAACGATTAAAGTATTGGACCGTTTCTACGATTTGCACTTTTCTAAATTGTATTTTTATGATTTAAAATTTTTAAACACACTTTGTAGTATTAAAAATAATTAAAAGCACTTTCAAATTTCTGTCCTAATTTTGTGCTACAAACTACTATTTTTGTACTTTGTGTTATTAATATAAATAATATTACATGTATAATATTCAATTATCACATCTCAGGGACGGAGCCAGATTCAACTTTAAAGGGGTCAGGGGCCAATATCTAATAGGAATTTTTTTAAAAAAGGCCACTTATATTTGTAATTTTAAAAATTTTAATTATATAAATAATTTTTAAAAAAAATATATTTAAAAGGGGGGCATAGCTCCGTCCTGCACTAAAATAATTTGATATATACTTAACATAAAGTTTATTTTAAAAATATTTCCAATACAATAAAATGCTTTTGCAGTAATTTTAAAAAGCATGATTTATAGATATATATTTTTTAAAAAGTGCAAACTAGAGATAAATAAGTCTTTTACCCAAAAATGTATTTTCTCGTACCGACGACTCCCCGCTCTTTCCTCTTTTCGTCACATAGCTTTAACAATACTTGCAGACCTTTTACACAAAAATGTAAGTGAAGCATTACAAAATTCTCGGAATGTTAATCCAAGGTCTTTTCATTTACTTCTCCATCATTTCTAGAATGCATAATATATGAATCAATGATGAAAATTCCTACGCAATCACCAAAACATTAGTAATTAGTTGCACTAAAACTTCCTATATATAATATTGATGTCATTAAAAAGATATAAGGTGATTTCAAATTTTAAAGGTTTCTCTATTTTGAATTAATTTTCATCATATTCTGTTACTAATTATATTATTATTGGTTTGGGTGAGCCCGCATCATTGAGGTTTTGTCCCCTTTGGTCTCCTTATTCATTTCCTTCCTTGGAGGAATTCGGGAGTTGAACCTGTGACCTCAGGGTTTTGTTGGGTGCAAGACCCACGCCTCTCATCACTGAGCTACTTCAGGGTTTTGTTGAGTACAAGACCCACGTCTCAGTGGTGAGAGACGTGGGTCTTGCACCCAACAAAACCTTGAGGTCACAGATTCAAACCCAAATCCTTTCAAAGAAGGAGATGAATAAGGAAGTCTAGGAGATCAAAGGGAACAAAACTTCAATGATGCGGGCTCACCCAAACCAATTATTATTATTATTTAAGTAGAATATCAAACTTATACATTTTCAAACTTGTAATCATAGAGACTTCACGACAGCCCAATCTAGAAGTTATGCAAAGCACACTCACCAAAAAAAATTGTATGTCCGCCACTAACGTGATATTAATCCACAAAAGGACAGACATGAGCTGAGCTTCTTTGGAATTTTTAAGAGAGGTGACAGTCGACATGGGATAAGAAAACAATTTACTCAATCGAGACTACTACAACAGCTTTGCTAGAATGCTCCAAGACACATAAACAAGTCAAAAGAAAATACATCATCCCTTCATCATGTCTCGCCAAAGGGATGGCAAAGGAGAGGAGTACACATAGGTTAAAATCCTTCGCCTTATATCGTAAAATCATCTAAAGATGGTCCTAAACTCTGCTGTCACTCAGCATATGTATAGTTATTTCCTTGCACTTCAAATTAGTAACAAGTCGCACTATATAGCGTACGTCATTGGTGCTTTAAGTTGCATCAGCCTATGAATAGTATACATATTCGTAAAGATGATTGGATCATAAAATATACCGAAAGCGAAGTCCTGTGCATAAAAGGTTACGATGCCCGAAAAGGATAAGTCTAAAGAATTGGATATCGTCATCTTCTTGCAGGCAAATAATTAAAGAGACGGAACCAATTATGGCTATGCATGTTGGCATTTGTTCTTGTTCTATTACACAGAATGGAATCACTTTGCCGTTTTTGACGTACCCACTAGTCTATTCGATTCTCTGCACATACCTGTAGGGACGCGAGAGAAATTACGAGATTTTGAGGTCGGTGGCTATTGGTTGTGGGTTATCGTCGACGCTAAAAATTTTAATTCGTAATATAAAAGCATGCCTATAGTTATGATGAAATCTCATGGAAGATTCAGGTAGCTGATTCTCCTATGACATGTTTGGTTGACTGGAATAGTTATTTTATTATTAATATATTTTTAATAAATAGTTAATTTTTTGTTTAGTTAAAAAATAACATATAAAATAACTAACCCCAAATTTTAGTTATTCCTACAACAAGAATATCTAAAAATATCTCCCTCTATTTTTACCTTCCGTGAAACGCAGAATAGATAAAGATAATATTTCTTATTATTATTATTATTATTATTATTATTATTATTATTATTGTTATTGTTGTTGTTATTGTTGTTATTGTTGTTGTTATTGTTATTATTTTTTCTTCTTCTTCTTCTTATTATTATTATAAGAATTAATAATAATAACAAGAAAATAAATAATAATAAAAACTAATAATAATAATAACAAGAATACCTAAAGATACTTCTCCCTATTTTCACCTATTCCGTGAAACGCAGAATAGATAAAGATAATCTTTCTCCTTATTATTATTATTATTATTATTAATTTTTTATTTTTAATTTAAATTATTATTATTATTGTTATTATTATTATTATTATTATTTCTTCTTCTTCTTATTATCATTATTATAAGAATTAATAATCATAACAAGAAAATCAATAATAATAAAAACTAATAATAATAATAAGGAAATTAATAATAATAATGGAGATTATAACGAATGTTTTGATCTTTTTGTTAATTATTCTTTTGTCATCTCAATTTTATATTTTCAAATTAAATATTGATATACATCATCGTTAAAAAATTTTAAGAGTAAACCAAACTAAATAATACATATTTCTTATATATTATAGCAGGTGAATCATTAGTATTAGGGCTGGACTCGAACAAGAGAGACCGATGTTTTGGGTAAAGAAGTCATTCAGCCTCCCTACAACGACTAGTGGTTGTATTATATAAGTTCAAAGTCTGATTTCAAGCCAGACGATCGTAATCTACAATTGCAAGCACCAGGGTTTTAAAACTCAGACCGGACCGGTCGGTCCGATCGGTGATTGGTCGGTGATCCGGTCCGGTTAATACCTTAAAACCGGTCTCCAATTGATCCGGTGTGAACCGGTCAAAATCGGTCAATTAATCAGTTTTTGACCGGTCGGATCGGTCCGGTTCGACCGGTTCGCTAATTTTTTTATTTTTTTATTTTTTTATTTTTTTATTTTTTATTTTTATTTTTATTTATTTTTTTAAATATTTTTAATATTATATATAATTAAATATAATTATTGCATAATTATTACGTCATATAGGTTCGACCAGTAGTTGAACCGGTCGAACCGATCAAACCGATAATCAGTAAAGTCACCAGTTCGATGACCAGTCCGAATTTTAAAACATTGACAAGCACACTTCGACATCTCCGTTAAAAAGAGCAGATGTGCTGCTTCCACGCATTGTAAAGAAGAGATGCATATGACACCATCAAAGAATCGGGGTTTCATAAACCATCAGGCCACCATTAAATGCGAAAGAGAGCATGAATGAATCTTTTTGGTCATTATGCATGACGGAACCGAATATTTGCCAAATATGATATCTTACTAATGGTTCTGAAATTTCACTGTTTGCAGTCCATCGAACAACTAAAGGCAAGAATACTTTAGCGTAGTTTTGAAAATTAGAAAAGGAGAAACATGAAAGGACTGGAGAGAACTATGGGGGAACGCCAGGTGGAAGAATATAGGATCTCACCGGCCCATGAAATTGAAATTGTGGAGCACAAAATGCTTCCAAAACGTACGGGACCGATGAGTATGTGACGGAAATAATTGCATTGGTCAAGATAAGAGTTTGGTGGTGGGGGATTCCCCAACTCTCCAACCATCTTTCGTCAGCTCTCATATCTTCTCCACACTTCTTGGCATCTTGCTTTGCATGTGCCTGCTACTGGCTTATCCCTTCTGCCATCTCATACTTCGACGCAAAATATCGGATAACTTTATCATCTTCCACCGTCAATCCCATGGATTCCAAGCAATGCAAATGGATATCAACGGTATTTGTGCGTTTCATTGGCCTACAGTTGCAACAAAGTATCATCTTTTCAGTCTTTTTCGAGTGGAAGGATTTTATTCTATTAAGCACAATCTGAACTTATGATCAGTAGCTTATGTGTAAAAAACTAGCTAGGGATGACAATAGCTCCAAAACCCTTTAACTTCAAATTTTAACACAATATATTTCAATCAAAATGCATTAAATTATTTAAAATTTTCATTTGAAAAATAAAAGTTCAAAGGTTTTTGATGATGCAGTGCAGGTAGTATGTTACTGTCATTATTTATTGATAGGAGTATAGTTGTGCCTATCATAATTGACCATATCATTGTTACCGATGACGATTACCAAAACAATAAAATTATAGTTGTAATTAAGATTCTAAAGAGCAATTTTAATTCTTATAATTGAATAAACTAAAAATTCCACTTTAGAAAAAAAATCATTGATATTGAAAGAAAACCAAACTCTTAGTACCATATGAATTAAAGATCAACAATCTAACTTTTGTATTTTATAGTATATATTGTGCATGCCTACTCATATAATCTAATCATATATGATGATCAACGTTAATCAGTCGGTTCCCTTTGAATATTGATATTTTTTTATCACAGTGCTAATTCGAAGAGACAAGAATTGTCAGTTATTCATTAAATTGCGTGCCCATTGCATCTCCGGTTTAAAAGAGTAGCCCTTTATAGCATTTACTACTCCCTTCTATTTAAAATAAATGTCGTTTTAGAAAGATTTTAATTATTCAAAATAAGTGTCGTTTATAATTTTTTTATGCATGTTTATAATTTTATTTATTAAATTATTCTTTAATTTTTCTCACATCTTAATTATATATATTACATTTTCAAAACAATTCAACATGTAATTAATAAGGTTATATCAAACATTTCACTAATTTTCTTAATAAGTATGCATCTCTCTAAAATGACACTTATTTTGAATAGGAAGGAGTAGTATTTAAGCGGTGAATTCAAAATTTTAGACATGATCATTTTGTATATCTATTTTTTTAGTCTTGAAAGTAAATTTTCGAGTAAAAATGTACGGCTCCTTAGAGAGACACTTATAAGAAGACACTATTGAACAAAAATTTTAGAGCATATATGAAGTAACCATACCAAGACAAATTAGTTTTTTAGACATATGTGCTTCATTAGCATTTAAAAGACTAATCTTTAGCAGTGAATCATTGGTAAAATCCTAGAGTAAATATGATGTACCTGTCGCATTTTGGGTCTAGCTCCTGCTCAGTTCATATAAATGCTATCATAAATTCTTTCATTAAAGTTTCGACTAACCATTTCCTTTTGGTGCTACTAAAAGGTCAACTTGAAACGTCCGGAATCTCTTATACATTAATTAGATTAAAATTTATAGATAGTAAATATAATTTTAAATTACTATCAACAACTATAATTATAATTATAAACATTTTTGCTTGAACTTATGACTTTCTGATCACAGAAGAATAGTATTACCAGTTACTCCCAAGCCATTTCAATCATTATTATGATTTACTTTAATTATGCTGTAGTATAAATCATAGTCTGCAATTTTAAAATCTTGAAAATAAGATATATTTACCGAGGCTAAAGTCAACTTATTAAGTTATTTAATAAAAGATGTAATAGCATTACACTGGATTATGTGTCTGCTGGGACTTGTGGCTGGTGAGGAATTAGGCGAATTGGAAAAAAAATAAATAAATCATCACTGTAAAATTTGGTACGGACGTCAATAAGGTCTATCCAATTGGCACTTTTTTATCTCTATAAGTTCCCCATCTGAAAAAAGTAAGTGTTAGTTCTATAAATAGGAGAGCAGGGATCTCATAATGATCATACCCAAAATGGGAAATTCTCCCTATACATAAATATGGTCTCCCATCCTCTCTCTCAGGAATCGTCCTGCAGGGAGTCCTGAAGGTGCTTCGACTCTCTGTCTTTCTCATTGTTGAACTTATTCACTTAGTTTGTACGTAAACTCATTTATGTAGGAGGAGGTAGGTGATGCTGTTGACAGAAGATAGAGAGCACAGACGACGAGTTGCATAATATAGTGATTATCAGACTCTGCATCTCACTCCTTTGTGCTCTCTATTCTTCTGTCATCATCCCTTCAGCCCCTCCTTAATTAGTTATATATTTTTGTGGTATTACGATTATGGCTGAAGCTTTCAAGATGGGAAAATATAGTAGGGAACTCGTAATGATCACAGGGGAACGAGAATTCCCTTGGAATATAATAAATATGGTGTCCCCTCCTCTCTCAGGATTCGTCCCGAAGATCGTTTTGGCTCTCTTTCTCTCTATTACTGTTGCACTTATTCACCATCTTTTCTTATACATAAATTCATGGGTGTACACGTATGAGGAGGCAGGTGATGCTGTTGACAGAAGATAGAGAGCACAGATGATGAAATGCATGATATATTGATGATCAAAGTCCGCATCTCACTCCTTTGTGCTCTCTATGCTCCTGTCATCATCCCCTTAATTAATTTCATATGATGATAGCCTTGTTCTTCTCATTCATTTTTGGATTTTATGCTTTTATAAACTTGCTTTACTGAACTTCAACATATTACTTGAAATTTTCCCAAAGATCTTTTTCAGATCTCGATTAAATCGTTTTAGTTCTTATTAAACTCAAGCATGTTACAGTTTTGGAAACTCTATACAACAAAAGCAGATAAGTCCTCAATTATATACAGCTGAAGAAGTTGCAAAGACGGTACAATTGTCAGATTTTAACTTTTCCCCACCGGCCTATGCTTAGTAGTTAGTACTGATTTCAGTACTGAACGTCTGTAAGTGACCATATTTCTATCCAGAAACTCTAAACAAAAAAACATTCCAAGCAACAAAAATAACACACTGGCGTAATGTAGTGTCACTGTTTCATGTCTAGTTCTCTTTCGTACTTCAGTACAAACGTTGACATCTCTCTTTTACTATAACATCTCCTTTAGATCTAGCTGCTCGTTTTGTTACGAAGACGGAGACCGTGATAATGATCTGAATTCCATTGAGTAGGATATTACTTAAGCTTATGTTAGAAGAAATTTGACTTGTAGTTTTACAATTCCATGATTCTAATGTATTGATTATCAACAACAATTATTGAATAAGTAATTTATTTATTTGTTAAATCATGAAAACCGGTTCATTCTTCTTGAATGCTGCAAGATTTCAAGTTACCCTTTCATCTTGGATTGTTAATTAGATTCCGTTTCTTTTCTTCCTTTTTTCACTCTTTTCTCGTTTTGGCAGCAAAAAAAAGATGGCTTTATCCTCTTTTAATGGGAATACAGGCTGTTAATTGTTATTGGGTTCTGAAGATTCAATTCACTTCTACAACATGTAAAATTAAGCTGAGCGAGACTCTGATGGAGCTGATTGTTTTCATGATGGAGATAATATATCTCCTGTTGTATCAAGTCCACAGTATTCTTCCCTGTGGCCTCTTTTCTCTAAATCTGTGGTTTGGGGCACTCATGAACCGAAAACAAAATCCATAGTCTTGCCACTGTAGGTTAGTAGGCTGATCTGTCTTTGTAAGGAACAGTGCCGAGAAATCTTGGCTCAATTCTAATGAATGTAACGGTGAACACTTCATTTGTTTTTTCATGTCTAGTTTCACATTCAAAGAAAGTTAATTTGGATTCCACTTTTCGTAGATTTCAATCAACAGAGTTAACTAATCTATCCTCCGCAGTAATCGAACTACAAGTAATATCTTAAACAAGAAAATGCTATTTATAAGATCTAGCATACAGAACTTTAGTCCAGCAAGGAATATATGCAAAACCAACGGATGAACAATTCAACTAAACATATATTAAACCTTCTGCAGTTTTGGGGTTTCCCTTTTGCCTACAGTGAAATGAATTCAGCACTTACACCTAGTTTCAAAATTTTCAGTATCTCTACAGTCAAAGCCAAAGTATATGTTAAGATATTTATTATATATTTTTTATTTAATTTTGACATCTTTGATTATTGGATATTCAGATAATGATTAAAAATATAAATCAAGAAGTCTTACTTGAATTGGCTTCTCGGATGAAGTTGTTGTGCAAATAGAACTCTATCTTGGATGAAGATTCATGTGGATTACGTTTTTTCTAGAGATATGAATTAACCAAGGTGACATGAGTGAGAGTTACATGTAGGTTTTCTAGTCTTGAATTTTTGCTATGGTGTTACGTTGTTGATTGAAGGCTACACGCGAGTTGTTGGGTGATTTTTCTTCTATGTGAATGTTGGTGTGAATTTCTAGGTGTTGGTCTTTTTGTGTGGGTCACTGGGTGTTGTTTTGTGGCATTAGTCTTATTGTGTGGGGCAGTGGGTGATGTCCATGTTTTGCAAAAATATATGAGTGTTTTGATGAGATTTTTCTGTAAGTATTCACCGCGAATGGAAGAGCAAAAGGTGTGTTGTTTGATCAGAATGTTTTTATTGCTTGAAAAGTGGCTTGTGTGTAACATTACCAAGTGTGAAAAAAATCGAAGACATCCAAAGGTGTTGTTGATGAATGAATGACCCAACTCCTGCACCTAAATCATGGCTGACTTGGCGAAGTTCTTTCTGGTTGTTTCTACATGATTATTTAGCTGCTCTTGATTTCATGATTGTGCAGGAAATTATTTCTTGTCTTTATGTCAAGTGTTTTCTTGAGTGTTTAGTTTTTTGTTTAATCACTTGAGAATGATTTATTCACTGTTCTTATTTCAAAAGATTGTTAAGAAAAATCCTTTGTTGAGGTTAGTAGGAGGTGGTTAAACTATTGGGTGTGAAATCCTTTCGCGGGTGATGAGGACAAGGGATAGTGTCAAAGATTTAGTGGTATTGGCTTAATAAAGTCTTGTATAAAACTATTGTCATTAGTGAAAGAATTAAGTTGGGTGAGAACTCTGCAGACGTAGGCAAGGTGTGTCAAACTACATTATCAAATTTCGGTACTGATTTGTTTAATTTTGTATTTATTTTTCTGTTTTCATTTATGCTGAAAAATTAACAATTGCTGATACAGTTACTTTATATCTACGAACTGACAGATACAGTTATAAGTAACTGCGGCAGAACCTTACAAATAACTATGGTCAAATCGAAGTTTTTGTGAAACTACACCCCTACGGTTCTTTCAATTAGTATTAGAGAGGGTCATCGAATCAAAACTTGGTACATCAAGTCAGTGCAGATCCTTATTTTACAATTATAGCTATAAGAGAAGGGGCATCAATTATCAGGTCATCGTTGTTAGATGATTCAAATTATCCTACGTAGAAATCATGGGTGAAAGTATTCATTCAGGCACAAAGAACAAAAGCATAGAAATTGGTTTTAAATGGTTGGGACATCCAGTGACAATTGATGAAAAGGGAGAAACATTGCTTAAAGATGCATCTGAATGGAGAAATGCTAAAGAGGAGAGAGCGCTTGGAAATTCTCAAGCCTTGCACGCCATCTTTAGTGCCATTGATAAAGGTCTCTTTTCAATGATATCAACTTGTGAATCGATGAAAGAAGCGTGGGACACTTTGTTGACTATACATAAAGGATCGAAATTTTTGATAGCCTAAAAAATTTAGATGTTGACTGTGAGATTTGAAGAGCAAAAGATGGATGATAGTAAAACCATTAGAGACATCCATAAGAAACTGTATGACATAGCAAACAAAGCACGTCAACTTAGAAAGAAGCACTCTAACCTGAAATTGGTTAAAAAGACATTGAGATTGTTGCCTGTGAGGTTCATACCAAAAATTAAAGCAATCGAAGAAGTTCATGATATCACTGAATTGTCTTTGGATTAAGTGATTAGGATTCTTACCAACTTTGAGATGGATTTGTTGAGGGATAATCAAGTGAAGAGCAAAGGATTGGCATTATAAGCCGAGATTGGTAAAGCTGTGAATGACTTCGAAGATGAATCCGATGAAAATAAGGATATGGAGTTATTAAGAAATTTTAGTAAGTGGATAGAGAAAGTGACGAAAGATAGATCCGATTTTAGGCAAAACAGTGAGAGTTCATCAAATAATAATTTCAAAAAATAAGGGAAAACTCAAAAAAGGAAAAGAAAAGTGAAAAAAATCAATGTCATGCTTGTCAAGGCTTCGAACATATGCAAGCGGAATGTACTAACACTTTGAAGAAGGGAAAAGAGAGGTCCTATACAAGCACTTAGAGTGAGAATAAATCTAAAAGTGAGTATGGTAGTGAAAAAAAAGCTGTGAATAGTGTTGTGTTGGTTACTTTATATAGTAAAAATCTAATTGCTTACTTAACAACAACCAATAATGAAGTAACCGATGATGAAAACATGAGTAAATTAGAAAATTCTAGGAAAAACACAGATGAATCGGCTCAAAGCTTATTCTCAAATTAGGATAGTGATGACAATACTTTAGATGATAAAAAGGAAGGTATTTATGAAGCCTATGAGTTAATATATGATAAATGAGTCTAAACATGTAAGAAAAATGAGAAGTTTAAAGAAGAAAATTCTACCATGAAGAACACCATTCAAGACCTTAAGAAGAAGTTGTTGTCTACAATAAATGAGCTTAATGAAACAAAGTTGAAGCTAGTCAGTATGGAAAAGGGAATAAGAATGTTAAACAGAGGTACCAAAAAAGCTAGAAAAGTTATTAGAAATTGGTAAGACTAAAGGAGACCTTCATGGCATTGGTTATAAAGGTAAATGTTCCAAGTAGAATGATGAGAAAATTGGTACAAGTAGATATGTCCTAGGAGAAATCTCAAAGAAAAATCGAAAGTTCATACCTACATGTCACTTTTGTAGAGTAATCAGACACATAAGATTGAAATGTTACAAGTTGTTACAAATGATGTTTCAAAGGGTTCAAAACCGAAAATCTAGACACTCTCTATTAAATTTCCAACAACAACCTATGTTATCAAAGTATTCTTAGGTTAGAAAGGGTCAAGTATAGGCACAAAGACGTAGTAAAGGAAAAACAAGAAATTATCCATATTTGCAGTTAGTTACTGCTTTTAAAGAAACTGTTCAAATGGAAGATAAGTTAGTTGCTTCAGCTGAAGAAATCAACCAGACAATTGATGACCAGGATAATGTGACAAGGAATAAGCCCAGGTTTAAATTTCTTTAAGGGGCATAAGGACTGTGTGCTTTACATTTTTTAAGTATAGTTTGACTTTATCTATTAAAAAACAAAAAAGAGGTTCGAAGGAATTATCATTTAGGCTTTCTGAGTTTTAATTTATTGATTTTTCTAAAGTTCAATTGATTGATGTGCATATAAGGTTATGCTTGATGATAAGGTTTATGAATTTGGTCAGTCTTATGAAGATGGAATTGAAGTGATTCTTATGTTTCTTTATTCGTGCTAAGATTGTTAACATTAAAGTATTCTTATTTTGGCATTGCTTTGGCCCAAGGGGGAGACATTATATTGTTTTTCATGGCTGTTCATTTGAGAGGGAGATTTTAAGGTATCTTCGTGACTATTAGTCTTGCTTTAGCATCTTTTTCTCCCAAGGGAGAAAAATTTGGATAATTGTTCATTATTGTTTCTTTAGATGTTTCTTGAACTTGAAGAATTTCATAGATGTTCTATAACATCTTGTCCCCATATTAAGGGTTAGAACCTAGATTTCAATAATGGAGAAAATAACAATATGAGAGTTAGAAAATTTTGCATTTCATGCTCAGCATACATGTATATGGATTTGAATTTTTGCACACATAAAAAAAATTGTACATGCACTCATTGACGTTTTGGGTATATTGAATTATAATAGGATATATTGAGAATTGTGGTTATAGTGAATGAGTTAAATGAAATGGAGTACAAGGACTAGAAATAAAAATTGTCGTGTTGGATTTTAGTGAATAGAAGTCACCTCAGAAGTTACGGGGAATGAATAGTTAAGGGAGTTGAATTTGATCTGAAAATTTCATGAATAACCTGCACTGATCTAGATGGATTTTGACAAAATCCTCTCATGGAAGTTGTAGATCTTTCTTTGAGCTTTCCATTGATATAAAGTCTGCAATTTTTGGAGTCTGGGACCAAAATTTATGGAGTTTAGAACTTAAGTTTGGGTGAGGATGCTTCATTTGGTGAGGATGTATCATCTAGTGAGGACATATCGTCTAATGACATCATATTGTCTGGTGCACTGTTCATATGATCCTATTGTCTGGTCACATTTTTAACCCTGTAGGAGATCAAATTTGTCTTTGAAGTCTCCATGAAAGTTGTAGATCTTGAAATTCTCTTTCTAACCATCTAAAAAACACCATAATCTGAGTTCTTTAAAAAAAGTTATGGCCATTGTTCCAATTGGTCTAACCCTTCGTCTGGGTTCATTTGATCCTATCGTCTGGTCCCACTTTTGACCTTGCAGATGATAGAATTTGTCTTCAAGATTTTCATAAAGGTTGTATATCTTGAAGTCCCCTTTAAAAAAATTTAATGAACTACTTAATCCGATACCTTTAGAGAAAGCTATGCCAATTGCAAGATATCTTCTGTTTACTGTTCATAACCTTCTTCTGATCACTGTTCATCTTGTATCGTCTAGTTCAATTTTGACCCTTTATATGACAAAATTTCACTTCAAATTCTTCATGAAAGATGGAGATATGGAAGTCCTCTTTCGAACCCTTTAAGAAGGACCTTGATCGGATGTCCCTAGAGCAAGTTATGCCATTTGTCCCAAATAGGTTCAATATGATGGAGGACGGAAACTTGTTTGATTCCTTCAGCTCAATCTTTGTTATCTGACCTCTAAACGAAGTGATTCTTAAGACAATATATTTCTCACACATTGTACTATCTCTCCACAAAATTTGGTAGCATTCTGAATTGAGCAAAAAAAGATTGATTGAATGAAACTGAGCGAATCTGTTGGAATAGTGAACTGGTGTTGTTTTACTGAACACATTTTAGAATTTTGATTATATCTAAATCTCTAGGATTCCAAATGAGATTATTTTTAATTTGGAATAAACTAGAGACATAGGGTTATAAATCATTTGAAGAAGTCGAATTTTGAACCAATCTATAATATGTTTAAATTTCGGATGGAAGTTGTATATATTGAACTGTTTTGGACAAGAGCAGTCCAAAAATGTTTAAGGTATATCTTTCAAATCACTGAACCAAATTGAATGATTTTAGTGTCAATGGAGACATAAGACATAGGGTAATATGCTTCTAAAGAAAGTGTTATAAAATAACTTCAGTATCAGGGTCAGAAAGAACATGCAAAGTTAATTCGAAATGCTGTGTTTATGGAAAAAATCTGAAAATGATTTGATGGGTTATAACTTGTGATTGCAGTGGTATTATTGAGTTTTGACTTAAGTATAAATTATACTTAAGTATGTCTTAATGAAGGGAAGTGTATAAGTGGATAAGAAATGGACAGGTGTCCAAGCTATAAAGTTAAGATTTTTATTACCTTTGAAAGACAAGCTACTGTACTTGTCTTTATCTTTCTCGAAACTTTTTTCTCTATAGTTCCTCCAACATAGAATTTTTCATCAAAATTTCACCAAAGAAAAATCTTGCTTTTCTCTGTTTTTCATTACTTCCACTTTGATATTTCTTCCTTCTATCCTAAGAAAAACCAAAACTTTTAGAGTAGTGCCCTAAAGGCAATCACCTTTAGCGCATTTTGTACAAAGTTGTGTACATACTTTATGAATAAATAAA
>JANTPM010000002.1:21098456-21117327 GCA_025434745.1 Erythroxylum divaricatum
TTGGCTTTTCTTCACTATCAGCCAACCGAAGCACCCTCACCAAAGGCTCACAAACTCGGATAACAAATTGACATTGCAACCAAAATTCTCTATCTTCTAGTATAATACTACAAACCTTCACTCCAGTATTAGACCTAGCATGCTGAGATGCAACCCACTTATCACTTGTAAACATTTGTCTTAACTCCTTCTTCATCGAAACAAAAGACTGAAGTGATAAAAAATTTATTGCAAATCTTGTCACAGTAGAGCGACACAAATTCCTACCATTGGTAAATTCCCTTCTCATCAAATTCAAAACCCATGCATGATTATAGATGAATTTTGTCACCTTTTTAGCCTTCTGCATAGTCTCATCAATAACAAGAAAATACCTACGATCCCCTATATTCTCCAACATTAATTCAATGCAATGTGCAATACAAGGAGTCCAAAAAATGAATTATAGGTATTCTGCAACCTTTTCCCTGCCACTTTAGAAGCGGAATCATTGTTAGTAATAAACTAAACAACGTTATCCAGACTTAATTCATTCACAACTTCATCAAATATCCCAAACAAAGTCTCAGCATTTCTAATAAGGCTAGATGCATCAATAGATTTCAAAAATATCGAGCCATTTAAAGAATAAACCAAAAAATTTATAATAGGCTCTTGTCTAATATTTGTCCAACCATCACATATAATTGAATATCCATAAGTACCCTAACTCACTCTTCTTTTAGCCAAATAATTTCTAATTTCAAAAACAACACAACTCAAAAGTTTACCTCTTAAGTCATCAATCGATGACCCTTTATATCCTGGACCATAAAAGGCTATTACATCCATCATAGGTTGATAATAATAAGACTGAAAAGCATTGAATGACGAACCTATATCATATCACCATCTAACTACTGCCATATTGATATTGTGAGTCTCATCTCTTGATTACATTGCATTACGAATTGAAAGTTGGGTTCTAAGAGTTGTTCATGATGCAAAGAAATTAGTCACCTGCCTTCTTCTCTTCCTCACATCAGATTCTTCATGATCCTGAGATGGAATACTACTAGTATCACTTCCACCTTCAACATTTCCATAATCACCATGGAAACCAAAAAACGAAGTTCTACTACCAATTTCAAAATTCAATCTTTCCCTTCTATCTTTCTCAAATTGATATTCATCAAGTAATGTTTTCTTTTGCCACTTCACATCATGACTTATTTTTTACACGCTTCCACATCTCCTTTAACCCCAACTAAATGTCTTTTCAATCGGATGATTCGTCCACCTTTCAAATGCTTGTTACAAAACAAGCAAATTGTATGATTCTTTTGACCGAGAACCATACTAGTGTGAGCTTAATCTGGATCACTATATCTTTTTGAAGTAGGTTGATCGGGAGTATTTGAACTTCCTTCCATTTATCTGTATACAAAAATAAATAACACATAATTTCAGTACATAATGACAATATGCATATCCATCTTATATAATATAACTCATTCTATATAAGTCAAAAGCTAACAATCCAAAACATTCAACATATATAATAAGTAACACAAAACATACTCCAACAATTTGCAATTTCAAAAATTATAAAGCAATTATAATGTCATTTCCATTTCCTTCCATTTTCAATAATTTTCAATTCTAACAATCAGAAAATATTCATAATTGTATTTTCAAATATAACAATTTTTAATAATTTTCAATTTCAACAATCACAAAACATTCATTATTGTATTTCCATTCTTAACAATTTCTAATAATTGTCAATTCCAACAATCACAAAATATTCATTATTGTATTTCCATTTATAACAATTTCTAATAATTTCCAATTTTAACAATCACAAAACATTCATTATTGTTTTTCCATTCCTAACAATTTTCAACAATTTCCAATTCCAACAATCACAAATCATTCATAATTCCATTTCCATTCTAACAATAACCAACAATTTCTAATCTTAACAATTACAAAACATTTATAATTTTATTACCAATTTCAACAATTTTCAACAATCACAAAACAATCATGATTCCATTACCAATTCTAACAATTTTCAACAATCACAAAACAATCATGATTCCATTACCAATTCTAACAATTTCCAACAATCACAAAACAATCATGGTTCCATTACCAATTCTATCAATTTCCAATTCTAACAATCACAAAACATTCATTATTGTTTTTCCATTCCTAACAATTTTCAACAATTTTTAATTCCAACAATCACAAAACATTCATAATTTCATTTGTATTCCAACAATAACCAACAATTTCTAATATCAACAATCACTTCATAATTCCATTACCAATTTCAACAATTTTCACCAATCACAAAACAATCATGATTCCATTACCAATTTCAATAATTTCCAACAATCACAAAACAATCATGATTTATGATTCCATTACCAATTCCAATAATTTCCAACAATCATAAAACAATCATGGTTCCATTACCAATTTCAACAATCATAAAATATTCATTATTCTTTTTCCATTTCTAACAATTTCTAACAATTTCCAATTTCAACAATCACAAAACATTCATAATTCCATTTTCATTTTAACAATAACTAACAATTTCTAATCCCAACAATCACAAAATAATCATAATTTCTTTACCAACTCTAACAATATCCAACAATCACAAAATAATCATAATTTCATTACCAATTCCAGCAATTTCCAACAATTATAAAACAATCATGATTCCATTACCAATTCCAACAATTTCCAACAATCACAAAATAATTATGATTCCATTACTAATTTCAACAATTTTCAACAATCACAAAACAATCATGATTCTATTACCTATTCCAACAATCACAAAACAATCATGATTCCATTACCAGTTCCAACAATCACAAAACAATCATGATTCTATTACCAATTCTAACAATTTTCAATTCCAACAATCACAAAACATTCATAATTACATTTTCATTCCAACAATTTCCAATTCGAACAATGACAAAATATTCATAATTTCGTTTCCATTTCTAACATTTCCAAACAATTTCCATTTTTAATTTCAACAATTATCAATAATTTTCAATTCCATTTCCATCACAATATTTGAGCGTGTATAATTTTTCTTTTACAATATATCAAATATGAAAAGACAACCTAAATGCGTAGTTTATCATTATAACTAATGATTAAAAAGGATGAAAAAGTGTTTAAATAGTTTCCTTAAGTATGTTGTAAACTATGTATGTAATTGTAAATAGAATTTGATGTAAATGATTATTTTACTAAAATAAAAAATAAACAAAAAATTAATACTTTTATTTTGTGATTTGATTTTATATATTTTTATATAATAAAAAGTTTGAACATATATTTCTAAACTTTTATTAAAATTGTGAAATTTAGTTAATATGCATTATATTTTATTAATTATAACAATTGATTTTATATATTTTAATTTTACATATATCAATTGCATTTAACTTCTAAAGTTCTAAGTTCTAACAAGATAATTATTTATAATTATAACATAAAATTAAGGAATTTTAAATTTTCAATTGGTTAACAATGGTCCAAATCCAATACCAAACAGAAGTTACAGAACAACATACTTGTATTTCCAATTTTCAATTTTTCACAATCAACAACTATATCCATTTCCAATTTCCAATTCATAAATACAGAATTAACTTCAACAATACACCGTGATCATTAACTTCAACAATCCAAAATCTAACATATCCATATACACTAATTACGCTATACATTATGTATACACCTAACTCCAATTATTCAATACCGTGACAAAATATAAATCACAAGACAATACCCCTTCAACAGCTTCAACTTCAACTAGGTTTCCATAGAATCAATCAATACCGTCAGCACAGCAGCATACCCAATTTCAACTTCAATATTTAACTTAACACTAGAATCACCAGTCCAATCTAACCAACTCAACCAATTCAGAAATACAAGCAACCTCAATACTATCGGCATTCAACAATCACAATCAGAAATCCATCATCCAATTATCAGAAATCTATCATCCAACACAATAAAAAATTAAATCAAGCAGGAAAATTTCGAAAAATGCAAAAACACACACCCAAAAACAAGGTGTGGTGGTGCGACTGTGATGTGCGGTGGTGCCTGGTGCGGTGTACGATGTGCGATGGTACGATGGACCTCAGCTGCGACAGTGATGACTGTAGTAGGTGGTGGCATCTTCGAGCAACGTGGAGGAAGGTTGAAGATGAACTAATGAAGACGGCGAGGCGAGGCCACGATAGAGGAGGAGGAGGGGAGTCGAGGGAGGACGAGGCTGAGTCGAGGGAGGGCAAGGGGAGTCGACAACAAGAGTGAGAAAGAGAGACGGTGAGAGTGAGTGCGGCGTGCGAGAGAGAGATGAGAGAAGGATCGCAGTCTAGGGGGGAAAGGGGGTCAGTTTTTAAGATTAGAATTTTGAAAATTTGCAAATTGATCTCCGTAGTTTTTCCTTTTTACGAAACTGTTCGAAATTATCTGGTATTGTTGGTATCGGCCGATACCGACCAAAAACAGCCGATACCGATCGGTATTTTTGTCTGGTACTAATAACACCTATACCGATACTGTTTTCTTGCCAGTATGGTACGATATTCACATCACTGGGTATTAGCTGTGTGATTAACACGGAATTTGAAAATTTTTTATTTTTTTAGGTTCAAAATAAAATAGAGCAAAAGCAAGTCCGGTTTAAACAATGGTTGATAGGAGTTAGGGCAGAAACAACCATACTTTGTTTTATCCTTTTCTTAATTTAAGAAAAAAGCGAAGCAAAGACTCTCTTTTATTTATTTTTTAATCTTTCTTATTATATTTTATTCTTCTTCTTTATAGAAAAGAACGCAACGAAGGAACACAAGAAAACAAAACGAAATTATTAGGAAATAATAGAAAAGGATTATACGCCCGATCACCAGTGCGACGTCGTTTGCCGCCTCTGCTCCTCACAGATCGTCCCAACTTCCAACCTGGTAGGTTCTATGCAACGCCCTTGCTCCCTCCTCGATGGAGTCAGCTCATCAGTTGTTGAATTTTAGTCAACGGTTCTCAATTTAGGGTGTTGTTTTCGAGTTAC
This sequence comes from Erythroxylum divaricatum, assembly GCA_025434745.1. Classification (NCBI taxonomy): domain Eukaryota; kingdom Viridiplantae; phylum Streptophyta; class Magnoliopsida; order Malpighiales; family Erythroxylaceae; genus Erythroxylum; species Erythroxylum divaricatum. Next base: position 21,103,558 of record JANTPM010000002.1, read on the forward strand.
TCATTTCTAGAGTTAAGCTTTGTTTGGTTTGATTTGAGTTCTTTTTTTTTTTTCCAGGTTTAGATAAGCTAATAATGTCTATATGGTAATGGAAGCAAATTTTGTTTTTGTTTTTGGATAAGTAGCAATCAAATCAAGTTCCTTTTGATTTTGGAAAGAAATTAAAATTCGGAATTCGGAATTCGTTATTTGGTGGAGATGATAGATTCTCCACATTGTCCAAGAAAATGTAAGAAAAAGCTGTGTAATATATATACACACACACACACATTTTCGTTTGGTGAACAAAGCTTGGGTTTATTGTTTTCTTTGGGAAACTTGTTGTCTTCTAAGATTTATCCATTTAGTTGGAATTATTCTCTTCATTGCTCTCAACATCAACTCTTTGATCTACGGATTCTTTCTCTTAGTTTGTAAAGATATTTTAATTACAAGTTTCTTTATTTTTGCTTCTTGAATTTAATACTTTATGTTAATTATTTGCTTTCCTTGTTAAACCGCAGCTTCTTAGTCCCAGCCAAAAGAAATATGTGTCTTCCCTTTGAGAAATTTGAGTTTATACCGATGCCGATGTTATTATATTTTTCTTGTTAGAAATAGAATTGTGTTAATTTAGCCTTGGCTTGTGCTGTCAAGGTATATGGATTTTCTGTACAATTTGCACTGTTTCTTGGAATAAGAACAAATCAAGGAGTCGGACATCATTTAAGGTGTACTATTTCCTAGTGATTCTATGCTTCCGTCGTTTCAGTTGGTGTTGGTGGGCATAGATGGATGTTGACCCACTAGAACAAGGATCTGAGATTCAAATTGACGTTTATCCATTATTAATGGAGCGCCTCGAATGTGTTAATGGTGGTGATCACACTGTGGACATACCAAACAGTATGGATGGTTCTGTCTCAGCATCTCATGATAGAAGTTATAGTCGTTTTGAAGCTTCTTCCTATGAGGACAGCTCCGTAAGCAATGTAAGAGTTCCTGTTTCTCAGCCATCAACATCTTCATCAAATGGTCCAAACTCACAAAATTCTTCCTTCATAAGGAGGGGAGAAGCTCGTAGGCGTAGGAGTCCACTGAATTCTGGGTTGTGGATTTCTGTTGAATTAGTTCTGACAGTGAGCCAGATTATTGCATCTATTGTTGTATTGTCTATATCTAGGGACGAGCATCCTCATGCACCATTGTTTGAATGGATTGTTGGTTATGCATCTGGTTGTTTAGCAACCCTTCCCCTGCTTTATTGGCGTTATCGTCATCGGAATCAGACTTTGGATCAAGACTCTTCTCAACCTCGTCAGACTTCAACACACATTAATGTCCCTGCAGGACTATTTGCCCTTTCAGTTAGTAGGGCTTCAGAAGGTGAAGATCGAAGAAATGCTGTCCCATCAACTAGAGGTAGCCAATATGCCAGGGCTTTCAATGCAAGGTATTTTTGGTGTCAATCAAAGCTCTATGGAGATGTATCATACTTGTATCAGTTGTGATTCTTGGTAAATTGTGCCATGCACTTTGAACATATTGGACAAGTGTTGGTTCTAATATCTGTTTAGACAGTTGCGTTCATTGTTTTAGAGTTGTTCATACTGGTCGTATTTCTTCTTCCTTTGTAAGGAATTGACTAAAATTGCAAAAGACGGTTCTTTCCTTTACTGTTTTTTAGTTGGGACTTATTTGTTTGTCATGCATTGATATTCAGCACACTTTCTATCACAAGACTTTATATGTGCCTAGACAGCTTCCACCATGTCTAGTTCATTGGTGTTATGTGCATTAAAGTTTATTTCTTCCAGTTTGTTATCTTTAATAGTGATAACTGGTAACTGAAGATATTAATGCATAAAGCGTCGCCTTTGTCCCCTTTTGTGGAAGATAGATACTGAACAAAGATCTAAAATCTTTAAGATTGTGAAGTAAAAGATCCTAGCAGTTGCTTCTTCCCAACTTGTTAAATGACCAGTAAGTAGAGATTCATAATCCCTTCACCAAATATGAGTGGAGTGTTGGATTCCTTGTTTTAAAATAACAACAGATATATCTGTTAGATGATCCAAGAGGAAGAGAGGAAGGGTGTGTATGGTTGAGGGAGGAGTTGTTAGGCTAGGCAAAATGGATGGAGGAAAGAACCCAAGAGGGGGTTACTGCAGCCTTTAGAAGGTTTTGTTTGGGTTAGATAGTAATTCCTAGTTTAGTGGTGTGATAAAATTGTAATTAGCTGTGAAGCAATATATCAAAATTGGAGTTATTGATATCTTAATGTTGTGCTCCTTATGTAACGATTTAGATAATACTAAGATGATCACATTGCAATTCCTTGAAATTAGATTAAAAAATTGGGATTCTAAATTCTTGACAGTGGTATAGTGGGGTTGGAATTAATAGGCTCAATCCAAATTCCAAATTTCATTTTGCATGTCCCAAACACAGTAGCAAAGTAAAATATCATTGATGATTCAAGGGCAGTAGTCAATGAGAAATGCCAAATGTAGCTGAAGTTGATTGGATTCCTTCATATGGTCTCTCTTGTAATGCTTTGTACCATTACTTGATCCTTCCAACACGATGCCTCTTTTCTTTTGGTTTACAGGCTTAAACTCCTGATGGACTACTATAAAATGGGATTGGATTGCTTTTTTGCTGTTTGGTTTGTGGTTGGCAATGTATGGATCTTTGGAGGGCATTCATCTGCCAATGAGGCTCCTAACTTGTACAGGTGTGATGCAAGGTGTTGTCTCTAATAAATCTTGTGTTACATAGCGGTGATACCTACTTTATATCTATCTTTGTATCTATTTTTCAGGTTATGTATAGTGTTTCTTACATTCAGCTGTATTGGATATGCTATGCCCTTCATTCTGTGCGCAACAATCTGCTGTTGCTTGCCTTGTATAATTTCGATCCTTGGGTTTAGAGAGGATCTATCACAGACCAGAGGGGCGACATCAGAAGCAATTGATGCTTTACCAACATATAAATTCAAGTCCAGTAAGAATGGAAACCGAGATGATATAGATAATAACTCCCCTGCTGGTGATGGTGGTGTTGTGGCTGCAGGAACTGAAAATGAACGAGCCATCTCTGGTGAAGATGCAGTAAGGCCACTTGCTCATAAATTTCTACAATCTGTAGACGTCTAAATCACCTTGAAGTTCAATTTTTCTATCACTATTGAAATCATCTTGTTACTGTGATAGGTTTGCTGCATTTGTTTAGCTAAATACGTCAACAATGATGACCTCAGGGAGCTACCTTGCGCTCATTTCTTTCACAAGGAATGTGTAGATAAGTGGCTAAAGATAAGTGCATCTTGTCCCCTATGCAAGAGTGAGCTTGGTGATAGTGTTTCGGTTTCCGGATCAATCTCTGGACAGCAACTGGTTTAGAGAGAAATAGAGTACAGTGTTGTGGAAGGCGTCATCTTTTTCATCACTGACTATAAAAGAGCATTCTATATACAGAAACATCTTTCCCATTTTGACATGTAAAGTATGTATTCTTTTTCATTGTCTTCCCGTGCCTTGGAACAGTGAAGTTATGTACGAATTTAGTTGGTGTGGCATCCGCTTTTGGGCCTTGCATCTAACCAAACAGCTGGCCATAACCCATTTGTCCTGGGAAGGGATTCTGCATGTGCATCCTTTAACGGTTTTACCAGCTGCTGTTAGCTTAGCAATTTTGGAAGTCAGGTTAGTTTACACCATACAATAGAGTTGGTATACATTAAATGCCTTTTCTCTGTTTTCCATTTATCTTTTTGAGTTAATACTTCAACGCATGTCGTCTTTTTCCAAAAAATGTGTGAGTTAAGTTTTACTAATCCCTATGCTTGAAAAGTACTAAAATGAAGAGTTTGGCCAGTATTTTAAGTCAATAAAAAAATCATTAAGTTGAAATCTATTATTTTACAGGGAGATTCTCTCTTTAAAACCCTCTGCCTGCCTTCTCTCTTCATCCGACTTTTCCTTGGGTTTGATAGGGTCAAACTTTGACTTCCTTTTAAGCTAATGGCCAGCTTCGCGCCTAAGTTTAGTCTCCGCTCCCAGAACCTAGGCTTCAGGATGTCCCTCGTCTGCTTTGGCTTCATTGATCACTCCTCTTCTTTCCTTTGGCTAGGGTAAGCATATTTCTTGTTTTCTAGGCATTTTGTCAAAACCCCCTAACCTCTCATTCCATGCCAACTTCTTACCTTCTTCTTTTCCTACTGTTTTATTTAGAAAATGAATAAATTTTCATTAACCTTAGCAAAGCTAAAACCATCATTACAGCATCACAATGATTTCCTCAGCATAAATCAAATTATCAACTCAAACCAAAAACAATTAGGATACCCAGGTTCATAAGTTTACATTTGCCAATTGTTCTTTAATTCGATAGACAAGTTGTGTGCATTCTTGGCTATTGATACAACTCTAATCCAATTGACATTGTCCTCAACTAGTTGATGTTTGCTTGTTTCTTCAGCTCTGTAGATTCTATTGTTTCTTTGTTTCTTCAGCTCTGTAGATTCTATAGTTTCTTTCTTTCCATAAAGAGTAGATAGCAATTGTAAATGCTGTCTTGTAAATTACTCCGTTTTGCTTCTGCATTCTTGCTAATCTGCTAATCCATTTGAAAACCCTAAGCCGCTCATAGGTTTAACAATAATCTATCATCTTATGCTCGATTCTACTCCAAACTGATATGGAATATGTGCATTGAAAAAACAGGTGTTTTCTATCTTCTTTAGTTCCTTGCATAGCACATAAACTAGAACATACGAGTCAAGCCATCTATTTTTGGTTCTTATTTTGTTTTTAATCACCAAGCAAGTGATCATAGAGCCTTTAGGACTAAGGAAGTTTCTCTGTAACAAATCGTACCAAGGCACCCTCTCCTTATTATTTTGGAAGATCTTAGCAAGATTTGTTGGTAAACACTCCTTTAGAATGAGCTATCCAGGTGAGTTCATCTTCTCTATACCTAAGAGTGGTTTGAGGAAAGTATTCAAATAAGAAGGTGAAGCCTCTGAAACTACCAGACCATTTTGAATAAGTGAAGAGGCTTTTGCATTAAGGGGAATTCTATTACTAAGCTAAGCTATCTCTCTTCCTTGCACTAATTATCATACCAAATCCATATTTTTTCACCATTCCCCAATTTGTGTTTCAACCAAAGGGAAAGAATGTTCCTCAATTGCTACATGTGAGTGAAGCACCATGAGGCATCCCTGGTGATAGGCATCTTGCAAAAAATTATTTGCCCCTCTGTTGCCCCTTAAACTATTAGCCTTTTAGTTTAAAATACTTCACATAAGGTGTGGAATCAAGTTGTAAGGGACTAAGAACTCAAACTCAAGTTCATTGTTGAAGTTAGGGATTCTACGACCTTTTGTTATCTCTTCACCTTCGAAAATCCTTAAAAGTTGGAGATGATAAATGCAAAACAACACTAGTGCGATACTTCTTGACTAAAAGAACTTCCCACAAATCAAATTAGGTTGAGACTAGATAGGACAAGTGGGGCTTAACCTTTGATTAGACCAGAAGACCACTTCCCTTTCAAGTTTAACGATGTGCTAGAATGTTGAGTGTATTACAGTAGTGTCTCGGGCGTTGAAATGGAATGTCATTATTTCTCTTTAAATTAAAACCTGGTATAACCTTAGACAAAAAAGCTTATTACTATATGGGTCTGAGTTAGAGACCTCCTGCTCTAACAGTGAACCCACTCACACAACCGAGAACTACACTTCAAACAAACACTTAAAAATAGCAGAAGAATAGGAAGAATTATGGAGTAGATAGAAAGAAACAATGAGAGTTATTCTTCCTCAGTTAGACTTCGAGAGCTAGCAATCTCCACACAATCACCTTTCAAATGATCATAACCGAATGCCCTTCATTTTTCCATCACAACCTTTTATTCCCCTATTCTAACTAACTTCCACGTGACTCATCCCCTTTTTTAATTCCCCAATTTACCCTCCCACATTGCCGATACCCTCCCACACTGCCGAAATTGCTAGATTTCATATTCCTCCTCTTATTGTATCTCCGCTGGAATCTAGTCTCAACAATACCCCCCCAAAAGAACCCACCTTGTCCTCAAGGTGGAAAGAAGTAGGGCTGAGTAGCATCTTCTGACGCGTATGGGGGAATACATAGCACCTTGTTAACCAGCTCATCTTCTTCTTCTTGTAACTTCGCTGGTTGTTCTTCATCAGCTAGGAGTATGTGGAATTGCTTCTCTCCGCACACATGCCCTAGCGTGTACTTAGCGTCAGATCGGTAGCAAAGACCCTACTGCCTCTTGTGTTGCAATTCCTCTGCTGTTAAACGTTTGAAAAGATAGGAGTGCTCTCTTCGAAATACCCTTCGTCCCTCGCTACTTTGACTGGTCCCCCACTTTTCCGGTGATCTGCCTTGTACTGGTACATTTCTAGTGTTGGAGCTCACCGCTGGAGTCGGAGCTTTTCCCTCTTCGGTTGACTTGCGACTAGGGTTCCAAGGAATAAAAATCAGGTTGGGGCTAGCTTGCGGAATTTCTTTCTCGCCCCAGATGTTTGAATCCGACGCTCCCGAACCTCTATAGACTTTCGGTGTTTCGCTGCTTCTGGAAGGTTGATCGAATAAGGCCCAATTTCGACCTTCCGTCATCTGGGCCAGCTCCATCAGTTGAACCAGTGAATCGGGTTGGGCCATCTGAAGCTAAGCTCTTATATCATCCTTCAACCCGTTCATGTACGTCGTCGTTACTACCTCCACCTCAACATCCCTCAACATTGACGTTACTACTTCGAATCTCTGGTTGTAATCGGCCACCGTCCCTGTTTGTTGGATCTTCAACAGCTCTGCTAACGGGTTTCCTACCTTGGAGTTGCCAAACCTTCGGACCACTGCTCCCTTAAACATCTCCCACTAGGCTATCGGCGACCAGTTTTGTCTCCACTGATACCAGCTGAGGGCGTCTCCTTCCATACAGACCGCTGCCACCTGTAACCACCATTCTGGTGATAGCCCATTCAACTCAAAATATCTCTCCACCTGAAACACCCAACCGAAAGGGTCCTCTCCAAAGAACAGTGGAATTTCCAGCTTGCGGTGATGCTTTTCCATTCGTATCGGTTCAGTTTGGACCGATGTCTCTCCTTCAAGCTTTTGTTCTGATACCTCTTCTACTTCTCTAGAGACCTCCTTAGTCTTCCCTTTATTTTCTGTTCTTCTTAAAATTTCAAAGATAGAGGAAATGTCTCCTGCCACCTTATCAAACTTGGCTTCAACGCCGGCAATGTCCTCTACGATCCTCAACATTTCTTTCTCCACATTATCGATTCTAGCTTCCATCCTTGTAGATACCATTCCCTATCACGAACGACTCTGATACCAATTTGTTAGAGACCACCTTCTCTAACAGTATTTCAACTCCCGACACCAAGACCTGCGCACCAGTAAACACACACACATAGCACAGAACAATGACAAGAACGATGTAGCAATGAATGGGATACCCAGAACTATTATTCCCTAGCTAGACTTAGAGGGCTAGCTAAACCTCCATACAATTACCAATCATGATATCATAACTGAATGCCGTCTATGTTTCAGTAACAAACTTTTATTCCCTCATTCTAACTAACTTCCACCTGACTCACCCTCACCTAACATTTCCCTAATTTACCCTCCCACGTTGCCTGAATTCCTCGATTGCATATTCTTCTTCCTACTATATTGCTGCTGGAATCTAGTCTCAACAGACACTAAGGGGTAAAGTAGCATAAGGATTACCTGAATTGTTCCTAGGTTCTTCTCCAAGGGATTTGAGAGGCTGTGCATTGTAGGTTGTTCTCTACTTCTCAATTGAGTCTTCCTCTTAGTATAAACACGAAGCTTAGTATTCCGTTCCTTAGGAGCGGACAGTAGTATTTCTCCCCCCGTGGATGAATCAGGATTTCCTGGCATGGATAGATTTGAAGAAGTATCTTTGGCTTCATTATTAGAAATTATATTGTGATCAATAATGACCGTGGGTAGGGGATTAGGAGTAACCCAAAAATTTTCTGCTTCATTAGAGTTTTCCCCGTGAATTTTTTTTTAAAAGTTCTAGGAATGTGGCATCCATGGAGACAACAATTTTTTGAGTTAACGGTTTGTAGCACTTATAACCTCGTTGACTAGGAGCATACCTAATGAAGACATATTTTTCAGCTCTTGGTTATAGTTTGGAGTTTCCCCTATTTAATTTGTGAACATATGCAGTACACCCAAATACTCGAAGAGGAAGAGTAGAGTAAAGTCTATTCTGAAGAAAGCATTGTGTAAACATATCTAAGGTTGTTGCATAATGTAAAACATCGCTAGGCATTCGGTTATTATTATTATTATTGTTGTTGTTGTTGTTGTTGACAATATGTTAGACCCCCTATTATTCTAGAAGGGAGTAAGGTACTACTTTCTGTTATTAGTCGGGTATTATGTTCAGAAGGGAGGAGAGAGAATAGGAGTTGGTTACATAACTGACTTAAGAAGTCAGTCAGTATAAATAAGGGAACGATGGGGAGGAATAGGGAGGGAAAATACGAGGAAGATACTAAGCAAATACAGTGAGCCTTAGGCTGGAGAGAGCAGCCCTCTCGAAGTAGGCTGCATTATACTTGTAACACCACAGTGGTTATACATTAATAAAATTTCAGTAAGAAACTCTCAATATTTGAGAGTTCTATCAGATTACCAATCTGAGCACTTAATATTTGGGTTTTATTTTGCTGGATTAGAATTAATTTTGAACCTTTTTTTTCAGGATCAACCAGCAAAGAAAAACAAAGGTCGGCAGCGCCAAAGGAAAAGAATGAAAAGAATGAGAAAGAAGGTATGTACTTCACATTTATGGTTGGTTTGCAGTAAAGTAGTGGCTGTTAGATCATATTAGCTTCATTTGACACCTTGACATTTATCACAGGAAGAAAAAGAACATCCAGGGATGGATAAAGGAAGACAATCAACGAAAAACCCTTCAAAAAGAATACGCAAAACTTAGCTGTGAGGAATTGTGATGTTAATGAAAAAGAAATGGGCAACGCTTGATGAGAGAAAAACAACCAAGAGACCTTTTATGTATCTGCCTGCTTAAGCGCAAGATGGCAATAGGATGATTCGAATTATGAAAGAGGCTATTTTCCAGGATCGAGATATGTAAGAGCAGGTTGCAGTGCTCAGGCTTGGGACCAAGTTCAGGTTGCATTTCCAGAATCTGCAGACTTACAATTGATTGCTTCCATTCAACCAGTTTCTTAAGCTTCCTTATTTTCCTTGGAAATTGTGTTTCCAAACTCGGGACTTGATGTAGCCTTTAAAAATTCTTGTCTTTTGATGCTATGAAAATATTTTCCCTCGTATGAACGGATTAGCTAGTACCAACTGCTAATAATATATTAGTTCGTAAGTTGTTAAGACTTGACGCTTCATTTAGGCATATGCTCAATCAGCGGCAAAACCTTATCATAGGAGGATGACTAGGATTGGAAGAATACAAGTTACAGAGGAATCAAATTGATATGCTGTTTCCGATTTCAATATAAAACAAACTTGTATGGAATAAAATACTTTGTAAATAAAAGGGCACGATTGAAATTATGTTATTCGTTGGACTTGGGTTTATCAAGTTAGAGATATTTTTATTAATTTTAATTAAATGGAGCACATTAAAAAAAATATGTTCATATGTCGTTGATGTCCTTTTACAGGTACGTTAAGATCGAGATTCATCTGGCGTTTAATCTTTTCATCAATCTTTCACATTAAGGGAGCAAGAGGCGTCACTAATCATCATTAAAAGAGGAGTCGAATACGACAGAATTGCCTAACCACATCGGGCCATTGCTTCTTAGAAAGATTTGGCCACTGATCAGTTACGTCAAAATGGTGACAGAAGAAAATGTTAGTTTGTACCTTACAGTCAATAGTTTTGGTTATAGTTTAGTGACAAATTATTTAAAGGTATTTTTTATCTTGTACATATTTAGCTGTATATGATAAATGTTAGACTATTTTATGTCCCATATAATTTATCGTATTGAGTCCTATGACACGTACCCAAGATAATGGTTATTGGGTATTATTAAATGGGTCTCAACTGGATCACAGACCCTTTTTCTCTCTTCCATTTACCAAAGGACACGTCCTTTGGTGATAATATATAAGTTGCAAAAACTTATTGAATGAATCATTTTTAACCATTGAAAAAATCATTAACGAAAGAAGACGAGAGGAAATAAAACTCTTTCAACGATATCAACATTTAACGAAACAAAAGCATGGATATAGGTACGCACAAAACGAATCGATCCTATAAATGTTTTACAATAAAGTCCAAGGGATAATTGTACATTGCAAATGAAATTATAATGAGATTATAATTACGAAATTCATTTTGTATTTATGTATTATTCCTAAATATTTTAATCATTGTTCTATTAAGATTGGACATTAATAGAACGTAAAAAGATTAACACATGTATTGTTTTTTCTTATAAAGGAAGTAGTCAATCTCATAGGCTAAAGTATAGAAATACTTAAACAAACGTGTGGATACTTACTAAAGAATAAGTTTATTGAACAGACTCGATATGAGAAATCTAGTTTGAACATTACTTATATGTATACAAAATTCTCATTGTGATGATTGTATAAGTGATCCTTTGACTTGAGATCATCAAAGTTATCTTGTATAGAGATTGTTATGTTTTGATACTATTTATGATCTATTTAATCATAGGTAGTTTAATCGATATTCATTAGATGTAACATGAATTATATGGAGATAGTTGAATAATCAAGATAAGATTCATCACCCTAAAGTAATTAGATATAATGTTTCATAGTTCTCAATTAGTATTGATTCAAAAAAACCTAAGTCAAGGTGAAATAATGCTTTATAAATAGTTTACAAATGTCATTAATTGAATCGATAATTAATGACAGAGAACTAATATGATTAGACTTAAAATAAAGCAGACATTAACTCCATATTCAATGTCTAATCGAAACATTATATGATAAAAGGATTGAATTATACGAAAAACTTATGCATGAAAAGGTTAGGCAAAACCACTTTGATATTTCTAAATATTTGAGTGGTCATGATGCGTTACTAGACGTCAATCTTGATCTATGATTATAAATTGTTTAATTGAAGAATTAAATATAAATTAAAAGGAGTTTTAATTTTCTAATTTTAACTATGAATTAAAATTAGATTTTATAATCATTACCAATATATTTGGAAATCTAATAGGTCTCATATATAGAATGAGTTGAAGAGAACAAAGTTAATTTAATCAAGTTGGACTTGATTGTAAAGTTTGAAAAAATTTATGGTTAAATATGATATATTTAATAAATAAGGATCAATATGAGATATTGAATCTTATATGGATATAATTGGTATTTAATTAAAATTATTTGTAATTCTAATTAAAGTTTAATTGAAAATAGAATTTTATTTTAATTAAATTACTAAAATGTCCAAAAACTTATTATAAATAGATTAAGCTTTATAGAGCTAGCACTTCTTACTTAACCCTCTTTGTAAAAGTTACAGAGTTCTTTCAACCTGTTCTGTAGATACTGTTAGAGGTCGGACACTTGTGTGACTACGGTAGTTGAGACGGATCAGTTTCGTGAACAATTCGAGAGATACAATAAGACAAAGATTAAACCTCAGAATAAGGTACGAATTAAATCTTCGCTTTATTATGATTTGTGTTAATTATTTTATAAAATTAAATAATTCTTAGATTTCGAGAAATCAAAAGTCATGAAAAAGTTTCGTGATTATTCCGCTGCGATCGGGATCGTATCTAAACTAAGTTTTCCAACAATAGTATCAAAGTGAGATTTTAATTCTATGATTTGATTAAATTATGTGATTGTTATTCATCGAAAATTTGGAATTAAAAGAATCGGATATGATCTGATTCTTCATGAAACCTATAATTGTTCTAGAATTTTGGAAATTTGTTGAAAGTCCTTTAGTTGGTTTTGTGGTTTTGGAAATTAACTTGAAGGGAATCTACTATTTGCTTTTGTTTTGGAAATTGAAACCAGAGGACAATGAACCCTAGAATTGTTCTAGAGTTGTTACGAGTTTTGGAGTTTGCTTTCTGGAAAAACTAGAAGGTCGAAGCTCATTTCGAAGCACTAGGGTTTCTATTCTCTCTTTTCCCTCATGCGATCAATTTCGAAGGTACCAAAGATAGGTTAGGGTTTTTAAGGATGAACGCTGATCAAGTAGAGGTTGAATCCAAAAGGTTGATAAAAGACCACGTTAATGGCAGTTCCGTTGATGATTCTATGCGACGACATCGGCTAAATTGAAAGAGACGACAGAGACAGTTGCAAAATTTGCCACTGTTTTTAAGGCGATAATCGCCCATCCCCTTAGGCGAAACTCGCCCAAAGCCAAGAAGCAATCTAGATTGCATTTTCTGGTTGGGTCTTCTCCTCTGATTGCGTTTTGTATGTTGCGATTTCTAGATTTGTGTAAGGTTGTTTTTAAACGGTGAAAGTTCTGGGTTTTGTGTTTATGGTTTTGTTTCTTTGGTATTGGAAAACAATTGGTTTTTTGGAAAAAAAAAATTAAAACTCTTCTATGCATGAAAGCTTTCTGAATTTCCTAAACCCAGATCGTAAAGAAATCGAATGTGTGTTGGTTTGATTTTCTGGGTTGCGTCATGGGATGGCGTGAACGAAGAAGCCTCCAGCGGGAGTTGCCGACACGCCACTAGTTCAGCCAAGAGAACCAATGGCAATTGCACACTAGCGGTGAACCGTTGCTGGTGGCGGTTCAAACCCCAGCGGCAACTCGAAGTGAGACGTCACTGGTCAATGGCAACATCGAGGACACGTCGGTGGTGAGGAGCCTCAAGTGGAGGCGTGAAAGAGAAGCAGATCAGGCGGCAGCGTGAGGGACGGTTTGAAAACGTGGGAGATGGTTGAGAAACATCTCCACATTTCTGAAGAAGACAAAGGGCGCGTGTAAGACGCGCGTCCACCGTCTTCTATTAACACATCCATGCATGTGCCAGACACTTCCATTTTTTTATTTTAATGATTTTAAACTTTAATTTCTATTAAATTTGTTTAATGGAGATTAAATCAGTTTATATTCCTAATAAATTTGGAAATTTGTTTTCTAATTATTTGAAAATTGTTTTCAAATGGTTGATTTTATTAGGAATATGTTGAAATTTAGTTTAATTTTTTAGGAGTTGAATTATTAAATTAAATTAATTATAAAATTCAATTACAAAATTAAAGTAATTTTTTTCTTAATATGATTAAGATTAATAATTATATTTAGTTCTAATTAATTTTAGAAAAGTAGTTTCTAAAATTATTTTCTAAAATTAGAATTAATTATTTTCAATTACATTGAACTTAATTAATTAGAAAAGTAGCTTCTAGAATAAGGATTAATTAGTTTCAATTAGATTGATATTAATTAATTAGACTCCTTGAAATTAAGAAAATTGTTTTCTTAAGTAATTGGGAAAAATATTTTTTAATTATATTTATTTATTTCAATTTGATTGAGATAAATTAAATTTACAATTTTATTTGTCTAGAGAATTATTATTCAATTTATTTAGAAATTGTTTCTTTATTTATGAATAATAAGTTTCTTGGCTTGTTAGAAAAAGTATTTTTCTTCATTAAATTATGAAAATGTTTCATTTATTAATTAAGAAAATGTGTTTTCATTAATTTTTTAAAATAGTTTTCTAACTTATTA
>JANTPM010000002.1:21135602-21161802 GCA_025434745.1 Erythroxylum divaricatum
TCTAGAGAAGCAAAATGAGTGGATTAGAAAAGAGATAAGAGAGAGAGAACATGAAAAAGAAATGAAAGAGAGAAGGATGGGAAAAGAAGTTAGGGTTTTAATTCCTTTGGCCTTCAAGAGAGATTTTTGAAGTTGTTCAAGAAGAGAAAAAGTAAGAGGAAGAAAAGAGCTTCCATTTGAGCTAAAGATATCTTCGTTTAGTGAAGAATCAAGGTATGATCTTTTTGAATCTTTGGAATTTTGGAAGGATTCTAGTTTATAGAATTTAGAAAAATGCTTGGGTTTAAATATGCTAGAATCTATTTCAGTGATTATGCAATGTGGGATCTTAAAGTGGATTCCTATTGAATGAGATTAGTTTGTCTTAGGAAACTAAAAGAATCCTACCTAAGTGTGTTTTTAAGTATGAAGTGCTAAACCATGAATGAGAATTGGATATTATGAGATCATATGAGGTTAGAAAAGAGATGATGAGAAATTAAGTTATGTTATAAAGAAATCAAGTGTTCTTGAGGTGTAAGCTCATGAATAAGCTAGACATATGCAAAAGGTAAAGATTGATGGGAGAATTTAGAAAGATTATATTCAAATGAAGTGTAAGTCTAAGTTAAATTAGACACCTATGAATTATGAAATGGAAATGAGCATAACATGTGTTCTTGAACATATGCCCGGTATTGTCATTGCGTATGTATTATACATGGTCCATTATTACGATTATACATAAATGAATGTTTTTGCTTATGCAATTATTGATGAATGTACAATGTGTGTCTTGCATAAATGGGTTGTGCAGGTCAAGTAGGCGTTCCATAATTGGGAAGCAAATGCTAATATGGAGCGTACTGTGAGTAAACCTAGATGGTCTCACTTCATTGTTTGCTTTATTTGAATTTTGTATACATTGATCTCTGTATGATGAATGTGTATATGGATGTGATTGACTTTGTTTGGATTCCGGACAGAAGGTCCGATGATTGTGCTACATGATTGATTTGAAATATTGAAGTGCTCATTATATGTGAATAAATGAACTAAGTGTTTTCTGAATGTGCATTGCAAGCAGGATGATAAGTGAATGCTCAACTATATGTTGAATGTCGGACTACGGTCCGATGATAAGCGAATGTGATCGAATAAGTGCATGCAATGTAAGTGTTGCATTCCATGCAATGAATGCATAAAATATAAAGGCGTTGTGACTTGAGTCGCCCATATGAAGCGCTTCCACGTACAGCTATGTTCCTTGATTATGTGATGTGACTGAGCTAACGGGCCAGTATTTTGATTCGACTAAGCCTACGGGCCAGTATTCCAATTTGACTAAGCCTACGGGCTAGCACTCTGTATATGTGAGAGGCACTTAGTCACAACAATAAGAACGAATATGAGTCTCATACAAATGACATGTGCATAATATGAATGTCTAAATGATCTAAGTGTGAAATTTGAATTCTATGTGATATATGTGTATGTGTTATGTGACTGGGTAAGCCATCGAGGATGGTCACTCATTAAGTTCGCAAAACTCACCCAAAATTTACAACTATTTTTCAGGATAAGAAGAATATCCTGTTAGGCCAACGGGAGTATACTTACAACATTCAAGTGAAGGATAGAGGTCGGCATTAGTTCGCGTCTGCATTGCATGTCTATATTTTTGTATTAAAGTGTTTATTCAACAACTTCCATATGAATTGTATTTTGAAATGACTCAAGTGTTTGTATTTGTGAAAGGGCCAAATGGCCATATGGGAATTTTGTAAATGGCCTTGTATGATGGGAAAAGGGCTTATGGCCTATTTGATTTTTGACTTCCGCATGCGTGTCTGTAAAGACGAAAAAAATAGATATCGAATTTTGATTGATCGAGTGTTTAGTACACCACCCTCGCGGGGCGCGGTCTCGGATATCACCATCGATATCAGGATCAGGTCTTGCGGGAGTGGGGTGCTACACGCTCTATGTATACACTTTGTGAGAGACCAAATAAGTTTGAATATTTAGGACAAAAATTGCTTCACTAAGGTCTTTTATGTAAAAATGCTTGGACAAAAGATACTTAACCTCGTACAACATGGTCAAAACATTTGATGGGAGGAAGATATTATCTACTTATAAAAATAGAAAGAAAAACTTGCTTTCCCTTAACTTGTAATACAGGCATCTTTTAACTTTATTTCTCACAATCCCAAATGAAGTAACAACCTCATCAAACTTTAGGTATCATTATTTGGAAGTTTATTTTAAGTCATATATAGATTTCCTTAATTTACAAATCATACCAGTCTTTTCTTGGTTCTAACATTCTTTAAATTGTTCCATATAGACCTCCTTATAAGGTTCTCTATTGAACAAAGTCGTCTTAACATCCATCTAATATTGCTCAATATCATAATGAACTACAATTGTCATAATCACTTCAAATGCATCCATAGAGGATACAGGAGAAAAGGTTACATTAAAGTTCACTCTAAGTAAACCCTCTAGCAACTAACCAAGCTTGAAACTATTCAACTTTACCTTGGGATTCCTTTTTGGTCTTGTCAAGCCATTTACAACTGACAGGCTTACATTTATGAGGTAAATTCATAAGCTCCTATACATGATTATGTTTCATAGATTGCATCCCGTCCATCACAGCATGACACCACAAATCTACATAAGATCCAAAAACAATTTTTATAAAAGTAACTAGATTTACATATCTCCAATATCATATTCTTGCTCACCTAAATAGAGTATGAAGTCAAATGATATTATAGGTCTTCTAATTCGAGTGGATCTTCTTAATTAAACTCATTCAGTGTGTTCACAGGATCCTTTGTATATACACATATGGGTTACTATCCCTATACTATTATGATATTAAGACCTAGATCCACTATTTCTGATTGAATGAGTGATAAATAGAATATAAACATAGTATCCACACTTATATCATCTAAAAGATAGGAAGGACATGACCACGCTCTTCAAGATGAGACAGACCACCCTCAACATAGACATTGTGTACTAGAAACTTAGTTATTTATGACTCCACTATTATGGATCCTCTATCTTTAGGATATCTTACAAAGTAATTATGAGTGGAACAAGAATACATCTTATCTTCATAAGGATTATATAAGCGCACCTCAAAAGGGAAACCCTAGACACGAAGATGAGTAAGGCTAGGTTTCCATTGTTTCTATATTTCAAAAGGTGTTTTAAGCACTAATTACTTGGGCCCATGTTAAGTTTGTATAAGGTAGTCTTTATGATTCCATCTCAAATATAATTAGGTAGGTTATTCATATTATGCATTGATCTCATTATATCCTTTAAGGTGGGATTTTACCTTTCGATCACATCATTATTCTCAGGACTACCTGACATAGTGAAATAAGACACTATTTTACATGATTCCGAGTATTTGGAAAACTGACCTATTTCTTGTGCAAAAACCTTATGTCTTCCATAATACTCTCCTCCATGGTCATATTTGGCAATCTTGATTAATTTTCCCAATTGGTTCTTAAACTCAATCTTAAAGATCTTAAATTTATTAAGAACTTTATATTTTTCTTTAAGTAAGATCCAACCATAACAGGATAATCATCATTAAATGTAAGAAAATATCTTGAATTATATATAGTGGTTGTATATAAGGTCCATAAATGTTAGTATGTATGAGTTCTAATAAGCCAGAAGTATTATTTAACCAATTTTTCTTTGTTTTGGTCAATTTTCTTCTACAGCAGTTAACACATGTTTCCAAATCATAATAATCTAGAATTATAAGAATGTTATCCTTTACGAGTCTCTTAAATTTGTCTCTTATACCATAAAATTTATGACTTTTCCTTTATCAGAGGTCCCTTTTTTGGTAACCTATTCAACAATATATGAAGAAATATATATCTTATTAAGGGTAAGAGACATTCTATATAAACCATATGACAAAAAGGTAGTCTATAGTCAAATTTTCAATTACAAAACTATAACCTTCTTTATCCAAAACAAAAACAGATGTTAAATTTCGTTTAAAAGACCGTATATAGAATGTATCATATAATATAAGTTTGAACCATGTATCAAGGTTCAAACAAACATCCCTATATAGACCATATCAGGTTCTTTTTTATTTCCCACCATTAGTTTTTCTTCCTTCAGTTTTCTCTTTTGTATGAATCCTTGCGTCGTGGAAGTAACATGATTAGAGACTCCACTATCTAGTCACTAAGAACTTGATGTGGCTATAGCAACATTAGACTCATGTATCATACAAGCCAAGGAGTTACCTAATAGATCTTGCCTTTCTTTCCATCTTTTATATTTATGGCACTCTAATTTCTTATATCCTTTCTTCTTACAAAAGAAAAACCTTATACTGATACTCTTCATGACATCTATAGGACTGCGAGTAGCACTAGATTGACCAACATATATATATAGAGGAAATTTAGGTTTATTACCTTTAAATTTGTAAGGCTTTACCTTTGTCGTCCACTTGGTTGCTATTAAAGTTTTTTAACTAGTGTTTTCAGCTTTTCTTCCTTAGCAACACAATAGGTGATTAGTGAATTTATGTCTTAAGCTTCATTCTGAGAGTTGTATGTTGTGACCAAAATGCCAAACTCTGATGGAAGAGTATTAAGAGCTTGGTGAATTATACAGGCATCAGGAATATTAATATTCAATAACTTTAGTTTATTTTGAAGGGGGACCATCCTAATTTTGTACCCTGTGTCTATATATCTCATAGAATATAATTCCTTAAATAAGGTACCTACTTTAACATTATAAGTTACCTTATACTTCTGAGAGAAATTGTTGAGGAAGTCCCTAGCTATGTTTGTCTATGGAAGTCCACTCAGAAGATGTTCTAGTATAGATCATTTTATAGTCAAATAATAGATCCTACTTGACTTTTCCCAAGCTCATATACTACTCTCTATACCTCTAAATTGATATATGTAGGTGTTGGTGATATATCCTTGCTCATGAGCATGTTGATATATATCATCTTTAGCACAAACTTTACATCTTGATTGTATTTCTTAAAGTTAAAACCAGTGAGAGTTTTGATTATGAGATGTGAAACATTACATCTTGCCTTCCTCTTTCTATCCTCTAACCATCTGTTGCATTATCATCATTACCGCTACTAGAATCGGTCACTTGTTCTCTCATCTTTAGCTGGTCATACCACGACTCCTCAAATGCCACCTCTCATTGCTCACCACAACCTCCTCATTGCAATCTTTGTCCTCTCTCCATCTTTATGTTTGTCCTCTCTATCATCACTAGTCATTGTAACACCACCACTTCTCACCGCCATTATTCACCACCATATATGGTGTTCTAAGACTTCTGAAAATGTAGTGATTAATGAATAGGTTGTTTGAAAGTTTAAGATTTGTGTTTGTGTAGTTGTGGAGTAATCAAATGTTGTTTTTTTAATTAATGCAATTATGTGAATGTGTTGTTTAAGAATTGGGTATTTAGTATTTAGGAGAAAAGAACCAATGATATATAGATTCTATATTTATTGTAGATTTAACATTTTCATTTTATGAGTCAATAATACAAATTGCTTTAAATTCTCTTATCACACTGATTTTATTAAAATGAGAAATTGTTATAGCATAATGGTGTACTGATGTAATTGAGATAGTTGATACATTTTTTTTATTGCCATGGGAAACTGTTTATGCTTTATGGTGATATATTTTTGAGATTTTAGCTATGCATTTTTTATTAAAATGAAAACTTACTTCTTTGAACAAGCAATAAAATTTTACTAAATATTCAACAGTATTATAGATTATGTCTAAGGAATATAAAATAATACTCCTTAGTTCAATTTCTATAGCTTTGTCAGTTAAGTTTACATATCATCTTGTCAATTATATCGATAACAATAATTTAAAGTCTATCGCTTATAATTACTTAGGAGTTTCACCTATAAGTTCATAAAAAATTTAAATTCATCTTGTTATTTAATTATAGGTTAGGAGTGACATGTTATAAGCACATATTCATTTTTTATGATTAATTATAAAATCGATTAAAGTATTTTTTTATGTAAGTGATCGATAGGTTAGAGTTAGTTATTTAAGTTCTTATATAAACTTATTTTTATCAAGGTTAAACATGTAATTATAGGAATATTAAAAATGCTTACTTAGTAAAAAGGAAGTTTTGAATAAGTTGTAAATGTACTTTTATTGGGCATACCACAATTGATAATGAAACTAAGCTAGAAAAACACTTTATTTTGGTTATTAGTTTAAATTTGAAATATGTCTTTACTTATTTTTACAAATATTGGTACTTAGATTAGATAAACCATTGAATAGACCTTGTAGTGATTTATTTAAATTAATACATTCTTTATTTTCATTGAGATTCAATTTTTCTTAATTATCCTTATTAAGTTAATATTGCTAATGTATTATTCCATGTCTTATTTCATACCATTGAAATTGAGAAATCATTTTGTAAGAATAGATTAACCATAATTGAAAGGATTTGCATGCAAACTTAAAAAAAGCTTGACACAAATCTTCCATATTAGGGTCAAACTTAATAGTAAAATTCATAAATCAATTAATACAATCTGATGGGTTTTAATTAGAAAGATATTTCACTTAATTAATTAATGGGTAAATGTCAAAAGTCTTGAGAAATATATTAGCTTACAATAAGAATTTCCATGCTCTAATGAACTAAAAACTAAATTGATTAGTGAAATCACGATTGCAGGAAAAGCTAAATACCACTATTTTCTTTGATGTTTCTTATTTAAATTTCATTTTAGTTAGTTAATTGTATTAGTCTATTTTATCTTATTGTTTTAGCTTTACATTTTTTTATCAGTAACACTATAATTTGTTAGATAAAAAAAAAACGGTAAGTACTAGTAATTTTAATCCTCGTGAAATTGACTAGTACTTACTAATGTTAGCTGCCGTACACTTACTGTTTAAAACATAAACATTATATATCAAGTTTTTGGCTTTGTTAATTGTTAAAATTAACAAATAAAACGTACAGAAATTAGAGAATTGTAGCTAATGTTATGAATATTGTATTAGACCAAGTAAATTTATAGAGAGAGTAACAAAACAGCTTCTCTTATATTGTTAGTGCTGTTGTCTTTATAATCATTAGATGAACTCCACTTGCCCTAGGCCTTTAGATGATAATTACACTAAATGTCACTCGCTCAATCTTTTCTTTGTCTTGGTTACCTGAATCAAATTTGGAAATAAACCAAGCCCTTTGAATTTGATCATAAAACTTTATTTCTGTTCCTCCTATTCTCATAATACCAATATCTACTATCCCCTACCCTACGGTAAAGAACGTCATAGTTGATAATGGCTCAAACATGACACTTGTAAATCATGGAGGGAGAGGCAGACTCAATGAAACACGACCACATGCTTGAGGAATTGCAAAAGAAAAGCAGAGAAGAAATAAAGGATAAAACTTCGAAATGAAACTGAAATGTCTATCTTCATATTACAATAGAAATTTGAACATACAAATTTTTGATTAAACAAAAGCCAGTTGAGCCCAGTATATCAACCATACCTGGAGCAATTTGTAAAGCAGAAATGTAATTCTACAAGATCCCTATAGCAAAATATCTAGTGAAAGCAACAGAAGGAATGGTTACCATGATGAGTGAGAAAGTCAGGCAGTAGGGAGTTTCTAAGGTTCCTCTTTTTCCGAAGGTTGTTCAGGAGGCAATTCTTCACTTCCATCATTTTCAACAGGTTGATCATGGGCAGGCGGTGCATCAGCACTATCAGCATTCTCAGGATAAAAGTTGATAGGGAACTTTGTAACCCTGGGTTTGTCTGATAGGATATTTCTTTGGACCTTGTCAATAATCACTTTTGACGGAGGTTCCTCTCTCAACTGCTCATCCTCATAATCATTGTTTACATAATATCCAACTCGAACAAATTCTTGACCCAGATAAGAGCACGTCAACAAAAGTATTGTCACACCAATGATGTCTTCTTCGTGAATCTTTGACGGATCTGGCGGGTCTGCCTGCACCATATCCAATAACAGGCAAGAGTCAGAATTCCTTCAAAACACAGAAGATGCAGTAATCCGTTATTAAATTTCAGACAAAAGGATTAGCATATTGCCTGTAAGACAAATCGATAATTTCCAACATTGACAGGCCCAACAAGTACGCTCTCCAGTAGTTGATCATAAGTCTCATCTTCAGCAGAGCCCACATATATCAATTTCCATTCCAAATCTGAATTAAGACAGAAGAATCCATATTATTATTTCGTCAAACATTAATGCACAACATAGTGTAGATTGAAATGAAATTCACAAAAAGATTGAAGACTTAAGCAATTCATCTAAACAATCATGATCAGTTCATGCAACTTATTAGACAGCAAAGTTGAAAGATGAAAAAAATGTATGATACTCCATAGAGGCTCTCAAACAGCTTCATGGACAGCACCAAGAAGTAACACAATATGATAAGTAGTCTGATTATTGAAATTGCTAAAAGATGTAAATTATCTCTAGCAAATGCAAATTTTTGCATAGTCACAATAACTCATCAGTTTGGGAAGATGTTATCCATTTTACTAAACAGTTACAAAGGTGCTTAAGCCATGATTCATCCATTTCCATAGCAAACTTATCAAAACACCCCAACCAAATAAAATCAAGACGACATACAAACAGTAGGACTGTCTTGTTTCTTGCCCTAATTGCTACTTTTTGAACTTTGTTATTACCATTGTTCAATAGTCTGCTCCAAATAGAAACATTTGCTAATATAGGGCAAAACAGCAGCAATGTCAACATTGAAGCAAATGATTCCAAACCATCAAACAATATTGACAAAAAGATTATTACAGAAATAACAATCAATTGCAACCGCAAATTGAATGTCAAGTACCCATAAATCCATGGCAGATAAAGTAAAATTTGGAAGAGAGAAAAAAGTTCACTACTTTTTTCTGACATTGATGAAGACAAAATGCTTTCAGAAAACCCTTACATGCTCTCTAATCCAGTTTCATGCTGCCAGGTCAGAAGATTGGCGCAGAATAACACAACCTAGATAACCCACAATGCAGGTAGAGATGTGGGACAAACAAAAAAATATATAGCAATTCTTTGACAAAAAACACTTATATGATGGAGCTGTTAGACTTTAAATAAGTTTTGTGGCCGCTGGAATTAAGTATGAAAAAAATTAAAGGGTAAGCTCAGGAATCGATCTTGAAACTTACAAGAAGTATGAATTACTCTTAGAACATAAAATCACAATGTCTATAGAATTTCAGAAAAGAAAAAAGAAAAAATTTCAGTTATGACAGGATGATATCATGTCTCAAGTTGTCAATATCATGTATAATTAATTATGCATTCTGCCACAATAACTATACTTAAGAAAACAATTTGGCACCTTTACCACGCTGTGGCACTAAAGAAGCAGGCTGAAACATACTTCCACAGAACACACAAACAAAAATCAATTAAATTCCAAAAAAGAAAAGAGATTAAAAATAAGATGAAAAAGAAGGGGGGAAATTAGTACCGTCTTTGAGAGGAGTCAAACATTCGTAAGATATCTCAAACTGGAACGGGGTAAGAAACGGAGCAGGATTGTCCAGAACTGTGACGTTGGTAATATTGACGGCACTCATATTTGCTGGTAGAATGCTTCAACAACCTAGCTAATACCAAACCCTAGGTCCTACAAGCTTCATCTAAACAACAACCCTAATCAAATCACCTACAGCGGATACGATTAGAAAAAACAGAGAAAAATCTGGAGTTAACAAAAATAGGGAAATGCAGTGGGAGAAAAGGGGGTGGTTTGATATAGGGTTAATGGGGGAGAGAGGATGGAATGTAGATGTAGTTGAGGGAAGAAGAATTGCAGATGGGTGGCGGGAGATTAAGGGAGGTATGAAATGAGTGAAGCGGGAATTGGGGCTTTGAAGTTTGAAGTTTTAGGGCTTTCAATTCAATTCAAGTGCTCTCTCACATTAGTATTGAAAAAGGGTCAGCTCTGCTTTGCATTTTTGTACGTATAACAAAACAAATTCAATGCTTTTGTGGTAAAGTTGTTACAGCTCACTGTCCCCCCGCCGGTCGCAGGTCATACTCCCAAGTTTCAAGCTTTTATAATTTTGTAAAACTTGTCTATTTTTCAAAATATATATAAAAATTAACTTGTAGTACAGTAATATATAGTTTAATTTCTGTGTTAAAATACTTTTAAAAAATTAAATATTTAGTTTAAATTTATAAGTAAATGCTCTCAAGGGGTGTGGCTCGATGATTGAGAGCGGAGCTTGACTTTGGTTAAGTCACAGGTTCGATTTCATGCTAGCCCCTCTTATAAGAGCCTGAGACAGCTGAGATTTTACTTGTAGATGAAAAAATAGTTGGGCCCTCAATGATGAGGTACACCCGCATGGCCCGCCTGTGAAGTAGAGCGCCAGTTGGACCCTCAGAGAGGTGTGCCCGCTTAGCCCGCCTCCAGAGTTTCCTCAAATCCAAAAAAAAAAGTAAATATTTTATTTTTTTGAAAAAAAAATTAACAAATACTTAAAACTGCCTGTTCCTATATATCTTTATAAAGATTCCAACCGCATTTGATTGATTTTTAAAAAAATGCAAACTAAAATTCACATACTGTATCGGCTTTAAGTATATAGAAGATTTTTTGAAAATTGCATCGGTTTTAAGTATTATGTACAGAATCTGAAAATTTTTTCGCCTCACGTCAAAGTTCTAACAAAACAAGTTTATGCAGTCACATCCATCTTCCTGGTTTGAGAACTGAACATTTCTGCAATATCCGCTGCTGTGCTGCATTCCTCTGGATTTCTATCAGGCACAGAGCGAATGAATCTCGGAAATCTGATGGAAATGCCACGAGATGGATGAACTAGACGTACAGCGGCCTGATGAACTGGCGAAATTGTTAAGTCTGCACCTTTTACTTCCCAAACAAGTTCAGGAGAGAACCACATATCTGGCATCTCAGCAGTTTGATAATACGATGGCCTCTTGGGCAATATCTTGTCCCCGGAAAAAAATTCCTTCATCTGCAACTCAACAGTTCAAACTATGTAGTTACAATACTGGAGGATTTCTTGCTCCCTGCTTTCCCACCACAAATCAGATTCACTGATGCTAATTACATGCAACAATTGTTATTGTTTTTTTTTTAATTTTAGAAACCACAATTTTTACAATTGTTATTGTTACAATCTTCACGTTGGACCCCAGAAACTGAAATATCTTTTTGAGATGGTCTGCACAGGGTCGACCCATCGTACAATTGTTATTGTTATAATTTTCATCTTGGACCCGAGAAATAAGGAAAGATGTTTTCAGATGGTCTGAATAGTATCGAACGATGTCATCCTGCTAGAATGCTAAAGTGTCTTCATAGATACAAATTTGCAGGATTTTCGCTATCACAGAGTTGTGACAAGAAAATAAATTGCTTGGAATACTGCCATGCATTAGCACAGTCTAAGCAGCTTACAAGTATATAGATGAAAAAGAAACATATATGCATAAAAATTGGACAGGAGATAGTAGATGCTTTTAATACCCAACTCGTATCTAACAAACACTTTTAATGACTTCAATCATGAGAATTCATTATAAATTTACCTCTATGTAAAACGCATCTGAAAAGCCAGACATCACACGACATACACTTTGAAATTCCTGCATCTCAGGATCATAACATGCCATAAGAAATGGACTGTACCTACAAACACAACTGAATTCAGTAAATCATATTGGTAACTTTTGTATTCTAACATATCATGCATTCCTGTAAAAAGTAATTATCATGCAACTCAAATCACAATTTTCATATGCTTGATTGGCAATCCACAAACCAGTTCCATCCCACTTCTGATAAAAGGATGCTATTTTTTGTGGTACTTATATAATTACCCAAACAGTCGCCTCCCCATAATCTTTTAGATCATATGAACCTCATTCAAACTTTATTGAACAACTATTTCCATTATTTCAGAATGACCTCAACACTTTCCTTCCTAACAGCTTCTCTTA
Source organism: Erythroxylum divaricatum (assembly GCA_025434745.1). NCBI lineage: Eukaryota > Viridiplantae > Streptophyta > Magnoliopsida > Malpighiales > Erythroxylaceae > Erythroxylum > Erythroxylum divaricatum. The sequence continues at coordinate 21,147,690 of JANTPM010000002.1, forward strand.
ACATGAGATTTTGGGACCCAATATATATAAGAAAGAAAAGTTTAAAAAAGAATTTCTTGCAAGGGCCAAACTTTCTACCAAAGGGATAAAATCCAGGTGTTTACCATCCAGCTTTTCTCCCATTTCCATGCCATGCACCAATTGGAACCAAATCAAGAGAATCACTGAGTCCTTCCACATAATCTCGCTTGACCTAAAAAAGAGATTGGTCTCAATCTGTAATTTGTGTTGAGCTCAAATGTATCATACAATTAAAATATGTTGTGTCACTTGCAACCTTTAACCATGACTCAGCTCGTTTATCTGGAAAGTATCCAGCATCAACATCCAAGAGTTTGACCATAATCCCTTCACAAGAGGAGCGGAATGCATCTTCAAGAAAAGAGCTTATCTTAGCAATTGTTACTTCATTTTTCAAACAAGCATCTTCTGCCTCAACCTACAAAGCCATAAGTAGTCCAAACACCTCTGGAAAAGCATGCACTCATGAAGTAAACTAGAAAAAGCAGAATTGTTACCATGATTTCCTTGGCATATTCAAAATAACCTAGCTTCTCATCAGAAAATAGATCCCTCAAGTCTGCATAAAAATGCAAAAACAAAAAGAAAAGAAACATTACATTTTAAAAGCCAGAATAATAGGGAAAAAGAGTTATATGAAGAAAGTGTAAATAAGGGACAATAGAAAATCATACAATTCCGCCTCTGCCGGAGGGGAATCTCCAACAACCTGCAACAAATGATTGATAAGCTTAATAAAAAGACATCTGAGAACCATAACAAAGTTTTATTGAAGATCATTCCCTACTGCTTCATGGACTCTGGAAAATCAGATACTGCACAGCATGAAGAGCCATTTTACAATTAATACAAGAAAAGTAATGTGATCAAACCAGATATATTTACTGATGCAGATTCTGTCATTAATGATTAACTTAAGGCAATTGGTTTTTCTTTTTCCAGATACTCTAGAGCCAGTTTTGGGACTATGCTTTATAGACTTTAACAATATCCTGCTGAATTGGTCTTCTAAAAAGAAACATCTTCCAAGCTGAGCTAAAACCATACAAGCACAGTTGACACCACCAATATGTTAAATGATACAATGATGAAAACTGAACTGTTCAAAATACGATGCAACTCAGGTGGAGAACATCAAATGTATCACTATGTGGTCAAATGGTTCATGTTGTGGGGAGTTTTATGCAAGGAGAGGACACGATCCTCTGTTTGATAAAATTAAAACACCCACAATTCCAGGTGGACGATCAATATAACAATAAATCACTAGAAAGAAATTATTTGAGGAGTGTTTATAGAAGTCAAGGTACAGTCTGAATTTCTGTGTGACTAAATCCCAACTATTAGCTGTAAGTCCAAATTTTAGATGCAATTAACACTTTTGGTCATGCCATACCAACATGAGACGGATCAAATCTATATGAGGAAGGCACCTTGTCATGATCGCAGATTTTGGCACTGAATTTTCATTCTTACCTACCTCAGCTAGACCAAACTGGCTTGTTTACTGACTTTAAGTACATCCCTGAATTAACCTCTTTTTTTTTTTTATGCCATTCAGACTTAGTTATAAGTCTCTACTTGGTGAATAACAAAATGGGAACATTATTGTTATCATACTTCAATCCTTGAGTAGCATCTTGAGATTACGAAATCAATAACATCACGACGGAGTAGCATAAGTTGTGCAGCTTCATCCCATATCCAATGTGTTAGTGGGCAAAAATAGCAATAAACCTAGATCAGGACATATATTGTCCAAAAGAATTCTAAACAAACACAGACTTCTGCTTCACTTGTTTGTGAATCATTTGAACACTGATCTGTCATCTATGTATCTGCATATGGTAATATCTTATATAAAATGATCAGTATGCAGTGATCCAAATTACTTCTACTAAACATTAAGCAAATCTACTACCTTATCATAGTTAACATGCATGTAAAGATACAGAACTCCCCTTAGTTTCACTTATTTCAAAAAGTATTTTACTATTTTGAATTAATTAAAAAAATCAAGTAGTATTAGAAATTATAAAAAAAGGACCTTTTGTTAAGTTTCTGCCAAGTTTTTTTCAATACAAACTATTACATAGCTGACTGTTGTGTACCTAGCAGTGTTTACATAGACACTATAACGTGTATAACATTCAATTATATGATGATCTGAATTAAAATAATTTTGATGAATACTTAACAGAAGGTCCATTTTTAGAGTTTCTAATACTACAGGGTTCTTTTTTAGTAATTTGGAATGAATGAGGCTAGCCAGGTCTACTTCTTCTACACTTAATATGGGCGACTGTGTTTCTGTGAAAACATATTAAATACTGTCTCGAAACAAATTTTCCCAAATTTGTGACTGACCATACAGAATTGCTTCCTCATCTGCATTAGTAGCATACCCTAATGCATTCACTCACATTTGAATTTCCTAAGTGAACAATGTTATAGAAGAGTATAAACATTTTCAAGAGAAAGGTGTAGAGGATTACCCCTTGCCATTAGCAAACATGATATCAAAGACAAAAACACAGATCTCAACCTGCAAATGGTAAAAAGATCCATGGAAAACAAAAATTAGGAGAGGTTAAATCTTAAAACAAGTACAAAAGTTACATCACGAAAAAGGTGATTCATGATGTTAATATTTGCGGTCACAATAAAAATAATATATACCATTGCGTTTTTTCATCAATAAAATCAATTTTCAATTAAATATTTTGTTAGCATAATATAATAATTATAAATCTAAATTACATACAGTATGTTTATTTTTACGTGTGCAACAAAATATTTAATAAAACCATATTAACATTGTAGACCATCCACCAACAGTGGTCAAATAAAGCACAATGGAGGAAAGCAAGCAAGGAAGTAAACCAACAACGAAGATGACAGGGACAAATATAAATGGAACATTATACTGGTGCTTTGGCTAAATAAGTGAAAGAGGAATGGATCTGCATATTCATACTGAAAAAGCTTTTTTTTTAGTCTAAAACTAAGTAGAGATTAGTGCCTACAAGCAAAAGACGGGTTTACGATGGAGTTAAATTAATTATGATTTCATAAGAATACGCACAGAGGAAGAAGCAAATATGTCCTCTCATAAGGCATCAGTTAAATTGGTAAAAGTCTACATAATCAACCTAGATGTTAATATTATCTCCCTCTAACAAATTTTGCAAAAATGATATGCATCTAGCAGTACAAAGCATCATATGACTTGTAATCAGATTTTCATTAGCAATTGCAATATTCAGAGTTGAGGTCTCATTCACACACTAATATATATTAGTAAAGCAGAATTGAGTAAATCAGTGTCCAGTTAGCATCTCATCTCTCTAAGATTGCACAATCACATTATCATACATGTACCAGTTTTTCAATATATCAACCTTTATGTTATCAACTGTAATTGAGGAATCTTTTCTCCCTCTCTCCCTGGAAGAAAGTTCTTGGAAGGACATCATTTTGCAGCTGTTCTTTCTATCAACAGCAACTACCTAAACAAAAAAGCAGTAGCAAGATTAGAAAAATGGACTTTTCTAATTCAGTAAACAACACTCCACTAGTGTAATCAAGATGGAAATATCCTAACAAATTGATCCTTAAAAATAAAAAAGCACTTTGACATAACAAGACCTGACCTCGGCATCTAATATGAAAGTCACTGCAGCAGGTTTACAGCGTTCAAGAATGATATTTATTAAATCTGGAAATCTAGCTGTAGCATCCTCTCCATTCCTTGAGAAGACATTAATGCTACCATTTTGTAATTTATGAATTTGAGCCCGTTGACCATCATACCTGTTAAATATAAACACAAAATTGTTGACATAAATCCCTACCTAAAGGTTTAAAGCATTAGCAAATGGGTAAAATATGTCCATCCATCCAAATGATGAAAATAACAACTGCTTCACCTTAACAAAGAATTTAGTGAAGAAACTCCAGATAAATAATGCAGAACTAAATTCTGGAAAAGGAAATATAGACTATAGACTTTCTTGGTTTCTAAATTGAACCCACTAACAGATCAAAAAGAAGCAAGAACATTAACAACAATGAATCCTAACTGCAAAGCTAACCAAATCCTTAATTCCCTAGCAACTTGGACGACAGACAGGTAATCTATTGAGACTTCAGAAGAAATGAATAAAGAAAAAGCAACTTCAGGAAAAGCATAAAGGCCTTGACAAAGACGAGCTTACTTGTATTCACATGTAAAAGCTTTCTTTTCAAACAATTTCAAAGCTTGAGAGACTCCATTAGTAATTCTGATAAAGGACAACAGTTAGAACACAAGTTCCAGAAGAAAGTAAAAGAAAAACGAATTTTGAAGGGTAAACATATATTCATACTTTGCAAGCATAGGTTTGATTGGAATCCCTGGAACCATTGATATAGCAGATGAAGAAAATCCAATGCCTTCACTAATGAGTGAAGGAACAAGCAAATCCTGTAACATTTTTCACATAATAAACTGAAAAATGTATGAATAAATAAAACAAGCAAAAAACTATAGATTAATACAAGGAACCTACCAAGCTTGGAAGTACATTGTAGGCTTCAACCACAGCAGTCGAAAGGCACTAAAGAGTGACCAAAGATTGGATTAGTAAATTTCAGGTTAAAATTGTCAATATAAGATTTACCGATTATCATCAGTATAATAAAAATGCCACGTATCATGTGAAAACAAAAATCACTTCGGGATTCACAGCTAGATCAACTGAAGAATAAATAAGAAAATTTGAAGACATTGAGGTCACTGCTGAAAGGCAAAACAAACCTGAAGTTTCTCCTTTAAGTTTTCAGCTTTGCATTCATTAGAAGTGCCAACTAAGGAATTCATTGCAACAGCTTGCGCCAAAGCAGGCAAGATGGTTCTCATCATTGCTCCAATCCTTAAGTTCCTTACCTATAAGGAGATTACTTTCAAAAGCAAGGTAAATACTTCTGCTGAAGCACCTCAAGTTCACACCACAGAACATGTTTCCTCCAGATTAAACACAAAAAGGATAGAATTCTTGGAGTTGTGAAACAAAAGAAACAAAACATACTAAAACCATATTTTAATCTTTTTGGTTAAATGAACGAAAGGCAAGTAAGGTAAGAGAGACCAGTCATGGCTTTACGTCAAGAAATAAGAAAAATGAGAATACATTCTGTTTATTTTCATTTTTAGTTTTTCTCCAAAATAAATTCATTAATTTAATTGCATAGACTTAAATTAATATGAACGGCAGAATCTTACCAAAGTTCTAACAACATATTTCACCTCCTTTTCCCTACATGTCCGCATGAGATTCACAATAAGGTTTTTCTTACGAGCAGTGCTTCCACTACCTGTTTGCTGACTGATAATTGCACAAGAATATGGTTAATGATTGCACAACAAAGAATTTACATCATGACTACTAGGTACATATACAACCATACAAATTGGATGCTGGTTCTATTGAGAAACAAACAAACAAATTCTTGCAAGATTGTCTCCTAAGTACTAACATGTTTCAAAAGTTAATGATTCTTGTCCTAGGACACACATGCTGTAAAGAGTCAAATGTACACAAACTCCTCCCCGCTATTAGGCGCAAGCTCAGACAGTCACCTCCAGCTCAAATTAATAGCCAAATAGTCATAAGAATGCCTAAAATTCCTATAGTCTTTAACCTCATCTACAAGTAGAGAAAGATGTATCTGAATCTGAATTTGACCCTAAAATCAGGTAAACAAGCTTTTAATGCCAGAAATGTATAATTGTTATATAACCTGAAAAATCATGCCTATAGGGTGTAAACACATAATGAAGTATTTTGTTAAGCATTAAAGTAAGGAAAAAAAGAAATAAACAAATGCCAGAGGGCTTCTTCATGTAAGAAATGCTCGAAATCAGAATCAAGTCTTTCTGTTGAACTCCATATGTCACCTAACACTCTGTGCGTATTGTTAAGTTCATCACAGGGAAATACCTAACAATCTCAGAGACTCATTTGCAATCACATTCACCAGTAATATAGTTGGTCATGAATCAAATGGCTTGCTCTATCTCACCTTATCTTCTGGAGCACAGAAAAAACATTTCTAATAAGGAGTGGAGAAGGTGGAGCAAGTAATGTCTGTGTTTGTCGACACATCTGAGCAACATCACCTTTTACAATGGATATCATAATCATTTAGCAGGTTTCCAAAAAATAAAAAACAAAAATAAAACTAGAAGAAACTGAAAATATTAGAAAGTGACAGTATTTCCTACCAAGATCCCCCAAATTATTGTACATTTCCTTTAATTTAGAACGGTTTGTCCCACATGCATCTTCCAGAGCTGATGTGACCAAGCCTCCCCCAATGTTTAGTTCCTGCATTACTAGGGCAATGTTTATTTCCTGCATTACTAGAGCAATTTCTAATTCCTGCATGAGTGGGGCAATATTCAGTTATTGCATTACCAGGGCAATGCTTAGTAGAGAGTAACACCAGGCCCTCTGCCATTGGGAAAGTGTGCCAATTGCAAATTAAATAGCGATATGCAACTAAGAAGCAAACACTGGAAGAATATCTGAACTCCTTTCAATTAGGAAATATGAAAATACTTTAAGCACTCATCATAAAGATTTGATATGTTCATAGGTACTAGCGTCCGGAACTTGATTTTACGGGCTTCCTTTTAAATGAGAACTCAAATTTATAAAGAATCAAAAAACAATAACTACAGCAATTGCAAACCTCGAGACTTACACTATCACTTATTTTATTTTTTTAATAATTATAATAGTCAATAAAAATGCAGATGGCCGCAAGACTAACCACATTCTTATGGTCAGCAGCAATCTTATTTGTGCAAAGATAAACGGCAGGCATTACATCCTCAGGAGACAAAGCTAGCAAACTGCATCATACAGTAGTATAATGGAAGAAGCGTTAAGGATCATTTGATGAGCATCACTTAAAATCCAACGTTAAGAGGCACACTGGCTTTGAAAGTAGATTTGAAGAAAAGCATGTGAGAAGAGGAAACCTTCTAAACATATTGCACAACATAGAAGTAGCCTTAATCCTTCCTTTCTCACCCTCAACAAGGTCAAAAGTTCGAGCTAGATGGACATAAGGTGCAGGTTGTCCAACACTCCAGCATGCTACATATGTTTCCAAATACTAAGCTCAGTAACTTAAAACATTTGCAGAAAAGGGAAGACTGCATGTAGCTTAAAATAGTTATTCAACTGAGTCCTTAATTTGCAAGCTGTGTTCCCCCAAAAAACGCAATGGAGCTGTTGTACCAGCCTTAACTGGAAACTTGCATTCTGGGCTTCAAAAACTAGATATTACCTTAATCTAGAGATTGTTTCCTCGAGTTAGACAAAGATGGAAAAGTAAACATCTGACTTTTCCTAACTTGAATGGAAAGCATATTCAAAATTTTAAATTCATAAGCCTCCTCAGGGAATTGTCCTATCCAGTTTCAAATGTAGTGGATAATTGATAGTGTCCCACAATTACATGTCCTTAGAATTTCAGGAAATTAACCAGCTTATAAAGAAAAAGACAAACCATGTTTTATAGGATTATATTCTTCTACAGGTAGAGACACCAGGGATTTGTCAGCATGTGCAATTGACAACGGATGTACAAGTAGTTCAACTACAGGCCCTGCTTCCTTTGAGATGTTTTTCTCCTGACCAGAAAAGCATTCAGTAGTATGGCACTGAGGCTGAATCAAATTCCCAGATACTAGCACACTCTCTGAACTCTCATCAAAGTCACCCCCAGATTTACCATAATGCATGTCCAGTGCCCTACTTATATCTCCCTTGGCCCTCTCCAGAATGGCAGCAGCATAGCTTCTTGAAGATTCATTGCCATCAATTACCTGAATAAACTGATCTATTTCCTCTCCATACGAATTGGTAGGTTCAGGTGGCAGCAATTTTTCATCTACAAGGCACTCTTTGAGCCCGGTTTGAGGGACATAAGGCAAAATTTTATTAAAGAATTTTGTGATGGTGACCTGCTTTGGTCCACAAGATTCCACTTTTGCATTTGGTTTTGTTTTCTTGCTGGGCTTGTTGTGAACGGTCCTCTTCCTTTTTCCAGGTGAAGTGTCACGCTTAATTGACGGCTTCATCAAAATAGGTGATTTATTCCTTTGACGTAAAGGAACCAAACACCCAGGACTATTCTCATCAGATTCCAGTTTTGACAGTTTTTCAATGTCAACATGTGTACCACTCTGCGATGCAAGAACAGGAGTTTTACAACCTAAAGCTTGCTCATGAAACTCTGTTTCACATTCATAAAAGTAAGAAACTGCTTCAACAATATTGTTTTCAGAGACACTAATTAAATGCAGCTTTTGTTCCTGGGTAACCCATGTGGGCAAGCTATCACTTAATTCCTGTAAAAGTTTCTCCCTTGCGCCATCGCTTAACACTGTTGAATTGTTTATAATATCTGCATAACGAGTAAACGCAGATTGATCATTCATTTCAGATGAATTTATCTCTTCATCCTGCTGACCGAAGTCTGATGAGGAGGTGACGACCTTGTTGTCATTCGCAAAGGACCCAACATGAAAATTCTTCAAAAACTCTTTCTTGTTAGCCATCTCATCAACTAACCCTGCAAAATGTTTCTGCATTTTGTAAGAATGTTTGCTATCAAGATTTTCAACATCCACACCGACGGTAGGAATGACACGTTTGGGTCTCAAAAACTTGACGTACTCTCTAAGTTCAGCATAATTTGAATGCTCACTATAAGGAACAAGATGAATCTCCAACGAATCTTTCGATCTCACTGCAAATTTATTCCGCTTCACTTCGTAAGTCCATCCAGTAGGAACAAAACCCACAATGCTGGAGTAACCTTTTTCCATCATAATCTCGTTCATCTTTATAAAATTAGGCCGAAAATAAGGCCAGGTCTCACCCAACACATTCCACCCTACGACATGAACATTGCTCTCACTCTCATTCTCTGTAAACAACCCACTTTCCCCATAGCCCAAAACCTGCAAAACCCGCATCTTCCTGCCATCTACGTACACTTTTCTATCACACCTCCGCGCAACCTCCACCAAAATCTTCTCTTTCCCCACCACATATGTCGCAATAAGAAACAGTACAGTCTTCGTCAAGCCCATAAAACCCTTCCCTCCAACCCTCTCTATCACACTAACAATATAATCAACAGATTCCTCTTGAGAAGGGAACAAGAATTTGGGATTGCAATACGTGGTATCCAAGAAAACCGCATCACACCCAACGAACCGCCTCAAAATCTCATCCTCCATCATGGAACTAGAGTATCTGAAATCACCGGTATGGACATAGAAATGAAAAGAAGAGGGAGCTTTACCAGGGATCATAAACAAGAACTGGACGGCCCCGGGGCAGTCGTTGGCGTCGACGAGAATGACACGAGAGCCATCAATAACGACCACCTCGCGGAGAGGCAAAGCGACGACGAAATGAGAGGGGACGCCGAGGATATTGGAGAGGAGAAGCGAGGTGGTAGGAGAGCAGAAAATGAGACCGTGGGACCAGGAGTGGGAGAGGCCAGAGTAGTGATCGGAGTGGAAGTGGGAGAGGAAGTAGGTGACGGAGGAGGAGGGGGAGGGGGAGCGGAAGGAGTCGACGAGGAAGCGGGTATCAGGAATGAGCTTGGAAGATGAGAAGGGTGGGTGAGAGGATAGTGTCGGAGAGGGAGGCTGAGGGGGGGAGAGGGAAGCGAGGGCGTTACGATAGAGGAGGAGGGAGGCGATGTTTTTGGGTTCTGGTTGCGATGCCATTGTAATCTGGAGGAAGCATATTTTTCCAGAAAACAGCAAGTTCACTTCCTTGCACCACCTACAAAGTTCTTATACAGCATATGTCATAGAAAAAATACTCCCATATTCTTTCTTATTCTGTTTCATAGAATCTCATCCATTTATTTTATGAGACCCATATAAAATTTATGCAAAACTCACATAAATAAATGGCTGAGATTCGCTGCACATAATAAGACATTATAATATTGAACAGAGAATCTAAACTCTATATGTCATCGCTTCTTTTTCAATTATTTTTTATGACAAGGCTAGCTAATAGGCTTGAAAAAGGGCCGGGTTCGGACCCGCTGTCTTGAGCCCAGTGGAACCTGCCCAAATTCAGCCCGATACATAGCCATCTTCACTTGAAAACTTTTTTCAAGTTTTGTATGGTAGAGTTAAAGGGCTTCGAGACATGGCTTCTTCATCTTCTTCAATGTCTTTTACGTATTTATCTTCTTCCGTTTAATGATCAGCCGGCCAAAATGCCTCTCCATCGTCTTCTTACAAGATGCCTCATTTAATTTTTCTAACATCATCATTTATGGTCTTATAGTTATTACAATAGCCAATACTAAACTCATCAGATGGTAAGTATGGTAAATCATAATCAAATGTATCTTTAATATACAAAGGAATCTTTTAGCCTTCTTAAAATGTATGGTTGTAGGTGACTCTATGAAGCAATTAATAAGTATAACTCTATAGATGATGTTAGTCTATATACAGGTCAAGTAGCATAAGCTCCCAATGAGACTTTCAAATAGTGTAGAATCCATACTTTCTCCTTCTTTATGTTTGGACAATTTAATACCATGTTCAACAAGTGTCTTAATAAGCTTATATTCTTCCATCTTGAACTTCTTGAACATGTCCATTACATAGCCTTCTTTGTAGATGAGTATTCCTGACTCCTTTTGCTTTACTTTAATGACAAACATCATCTCAAACTTCTTTACTATTACACCTTTGAATTTTTCTATCAACCTTGAATTATAACTCTTGATCATCAAATTATCTATGTGTAAACAAATAATTAAGATATTCACATGTTTATTCTTTTTCACATAGAAGGCATGTTTATGTGAGTGTTTTGTAAAATTAGTTTCTTGGAAGTATTTATCAACTCTACTAAACCAGACTAATGGAACTTGCTTTAAGTCATATAAGATTTTTTTTAACTTCAACATTTTGTTTTCATGTTGTTTTATTCTAGATAGAATTCCTCTTCAAAGAAACCAAAGAATATGAACTTCTCACTTTTGCCATCAAGTTTTGATCTCTTTTCATCCGATATGTGGATATAAGCTATGCTCTCAAATATCTTCAAGTGTGAAATGCCACATTTCCATCCACTTTATTTCTCTTGTGGTTTTCTTCCATATACACTCCTTGTTGATGAGTAGTTAGATAAGTAGTTCATGCATTCTACAATTTCAAACAAAAAATGTTTAGGCATCTTTTTACTTTTAACAATCTTCAAACCATTTCAAGAATGATTTTATTCTTCCTCTCTACTACTCAAATTTCTAGGGACAATTTAGAATTGTTAAGGATGATGAATTCCACCCTCTTCACAAAATTTGTTGAACTCTCTTGATGTGAATTATCCTCCTTAGTCGATTTCAAATCATTAATTTTACATCCACTTTCCTTTTGTTTTGAGCCTTTTAAAGGCACCAAATGCCTTCAATTTCTTCTGCAATAAATGTACTCACATTTTTTACAAAATTATCAATGAGAAGAAGGAAGTATCTATTCTTACAAAAAGAGCAAAGTAAAATTGGACTACATATATCAGTGTATACAAGTTGCAATAGCTCTTTATCTTTTATAATTTGATAGATTATTTTTAAATGCTTGCCAAGTAAGCATCCCTTACATAATTGATTTGGATGATCAATAGAGGACAATCTTTCTTCCATTCCTTTCTTACTCAACAACTTCAATCCTCCAAACTTTAAATACCTAAACCTTGGGTGTCAAATTTAAGAGGGGTCTTTGATACAATTTTGAAGATAGTTTGTCACTTCATTTTGAATGTTAATTAATAATATTCTACTTCTTATCATTGGTACCTTAGATATCAAATTATTTTTTTGATCTCTTATTGAAAGACTCTGATCTTTAAGTTGAATATCATATCCTTTCCCTAAGAGTTCTCCCAAACTTGGTATATTATTTTTCGTAGTTGAAATATAATATACATTTGAAAAATCATGCCTTCTATCTTTCAAATAGATTAAGGTGTTACCTTTACCTTTACCATTAATAGATCTCTTGGATGTATCTTCAAATATAACATTGCTATAAATGTATCTTTGTTCACATACATATAGTTGTTAGCACTAGTACCCAAGTACCACGTGCTCTTTTTCATGCATTCCTCTCCTTTGCAAGATAACAGTATAATGGAGTCTTTTTACTTCTCTTCCTTAATATAATAAGCAAGCATTTATATATTCTGAAGCAATATGGTCAAGTTTGTGACATTTAAAGCATTAACTTGAGATCTTTCATACCTTTGACCTCCATCATTTCTTGTTATGTTTCCTCTTTCATGCTCCTTGGTAGAAGAATTGCTTTATCCTATTTCTCTATGGTTAGATGATTTGAAGCCTCTCGTCTTTTGTTTTTATGTCCTCCATCTTGACCTCTTAATATTTTGCCTCTTTGGGAGTTTTTTTGCTTCCTTCTCATTCAAATTAAGCTTGGTATAAAGAAATGCTCCAAGATCTCCTGCTTCCTCTTTTGCCTTTTTCTGATGTTTCGTGTGAGCCTTTGAGGTATTAAATGGTTATAACCTATAAATCATTTATTTCTTCAATGGTTATTACAATAGCTTAAATTTTAGAGTAAAGAATAGAGAATGTGCTCCATCACTGTTATGTTAGTGGTGGTTTTCCTATTATTTCTCACTTAATTGATTATTTTACAAAATAGTCACTTATAATTTCATTCTCTTTCATACGTAAAGCTTCAAATCACTTATTAAGGATTGGATGCATTTTTTTTTTTTTACTTTCTACTACCCTTTGCATGATATTTGAAGCTTCTCTATTGTCACACCCTAATATCTTCTAGGAGGATATTGCAAGCGCCACACACACAAAACATACTATGCTGAATACGAAACATTTAGCGGAAGCATAACATTCAAAAATAAACATTCCAAACATACGAAACACTTTATACATGCATTTCCAAAATCTTAAACAAATATACATTACATATCATAATTTCAGAAACCAACCTGAATTAAAGTTATTACAACCCTTCAAACAAAAATTCAGGAGTCATATACATCATATACAAGTCCAAAAACAAACTCGAAATACATTTTTGACAAAACAAATTTTTTATTTCTTTGGTCATTGTTGTTGACTTGTCCCAGTTCCTACGTCCTTCTTTCTAAACCTACACGGGATAAATCTACCGTACTAAGCATATAGCTTAGTGAGTAATAACTAAACTATGTTTAACCGCAACAGATACTGAATCATGTTACACAAAAGCATTTCAACATACTAAAATTCAGAACAGAGCAAGATTTATTAAAGAAAACACTTCGCAAGCTAAAGTCAGTCATTTCAATAACAAAACAAAACATTCAGAATACATAACTGATTTTCAGAATAGGGTATTAACCCATCATATCAAAATTTTAGATTTACTTTATATCAAATCTTATCTTATCACAGATCAAAATACAAAATGAATCAGACTGTAAATCCATGAACAGAAGTGGATAATGAGACTTATACTGAAGAGATCGAAGTCCCAACATCAAAATATCCAGAAGAGATCGAAGTTCCGATACCGAAGTGTCCAAAAGAGACTAAAGTCTCGACACCGAGGTGTCATTAACAAAAGACACCGAAGTGCTATTAACAAAAGACACCGAAGTACCACAGAAGCAACTACAGACCCTTCTAGGCATGCCTATTTACCCACGACTATGACTTGGCAGTTTTAAAATCAAACAAATTCATTTCACGTTCAATATAATTAGTTAATCATTGCTTTTATGCCAAAATTCAAACATATCAATCTAACAGCTTTGCAAATCATTCAATGGATTAAAGTCAAATAGCAAACAAACAGTCAAAGCTGAACTATCCAAAATTTCTCACTAGATTTCTTACTAAATTGCCCACAATTATTCAACAAGATTTACTTACAGATAATGTTGTACCTCGAACTTTTAATGATAATTAGAAATATTAAAATGAATATTAATGAGAAAGAAATTGGTGAGATAATTGATGAATT
>JANTPM010000002.1:21230601-21240623 GCA_025434745.1 Erythroxylum divaricatum
AAGACTACAAATGGTTGCCTTAAAAGGAACCTATTTTTTTTATTATTGTGTAACCTATTTTTTTATTATTGTGTATTCTTTTAGTAGCAATAAAAAAGGCTTTAAGAAGATCAAATTAAGAAACGAAGAGCTTCTCTTAAAGTACCAAAGCCTAATGGTGATGTTAACAAAGATATCAATGATAAGAACACATTTTTTATTATAGAGTTTATGGACACTAGAAAAGAAACTATAAAGTCTTTCTTGCTAGCCTAAAAGATAAGAAGCTTAAGGAAACTCCATTTTAAGGTATGTTTATGATTAAGATAAATTTTTTTACTTGTATTCCATAATATATTAGATAATGTATATGGTTCTCACACTTATAATGAAGCCTGAGTGTTAACAAAGAGTAAATCACTAATGAAAGGTGAGTAGATTTGCAAGTTGGAATTGGAGTAAAGGTTACTACATTAGTTGTCGAAACTTATATTTTAACTTTTCGTTTTTGGCTTTATTCACTAAATAATTTTTATTATGTTCTAATTATTATTATAAACTTTATCTCTATTTCTTATTTAGATCTTAATGAATTTGTCTTTATTATTATCATGAATAAAAGTTATTCTTTTTTATAAAAATAATGTCTACTATAGATCTAGATTACTTACATATTATTTGTACGAATCAGATTTTGAAAAGGCCAATCTTTAACGTAAATAATGAGAAAAGGAAATTATGTAACTCGAATGTATCTTATTCATAACATTATAGATTGGGTTATATCAATAGAATTAAAATCACAAAGTTTCATAAGAAAGGACATCTGAATCCTTTTGGCTATAAATCATATAAAATTTTAAATATTATATTTTTAGCTAAGATGGAAACTATCCTTTAGTGGAAACAGAGAACGTGTTAATAGGTTGTTATAGCTTATACAGTTAGATGTATATGGCCTTATATCTACTTATACAAGAGTTAAGTGCTTATATTTCATCACATTTACATATAGTTATTCTAGATATGATTATGTTTATTTAATGAAACACAAGGTGGAGTCATGAAAATTGTTTAAAGAATTCAGACTTAAGGTTAAGAAACAAATTACTAAAATTATTGAGACACTTAGATTTGATCAAGATTGTGAATACTTAGTCTATGAGTTATTGGTTTTTTAAAATAGAGTGAGATTCTCTCATAATGGGCTCCATTTCAATTGTTATAACATAATAGAGTGTCTAGAAGGAGAAGTTGTATTCTATTAAGTATGGTACATTCCATAATAAGTCATCAAACCTTCCTATTTTATTTTAGAGATATGCCTTCGAAACTACCTTATAAATTAAGTTCCATTCAAATAGGAAAACATATAAGATATTACCTAGTAGCAAACAAAACTTATCATACTTAAGGATAGGAGAATGTCATGCTCATATGAAGCATGTAATATCTAATAAATTCAAGCTAAAATAAATAAATGCACTTTTGTAAGGTATCCAAAAGAAAGTATCATAAATAAAATGTATCATCTTCTTAAATAAAAGTTATTTTTCTAAAAAAAATGCTACATTCCTAAAAGGAAAAATAGTTTTTAAGGAAAGTAATGAGATTAAGCTAGAACTTAGAGAAGTTTAAGAATCTCATATTCATATTTAGATAGAACAAGAACCTAAAGTTGATATATATGATATATAACAAAGAGATATATCATTTGATAGCTAGATTTGATTTACCAATTAAAATAGAAAACTTGATGCATTGTTTATAGACAAAATGCCTACTACTTTTAAGGAAGCAAATTTTGAAATTGATTGTTTAAAATTTCATGGAGCCATGAGCCATGAAATAGAATCTATTTACACTAACCAAGTATGGACTTGTGTGTATGCACTTTTTGAGATTGTACCTATTATATGTTTTTAAGAGAAAAACTGACAAAAATGATAACATACACATAATAAAGCAAGGCTATTGACCTTTTTGTCAGTAGCAATGCTTAAGTTTATATGGTTTTTGGCTATTAATCCATACCATGATTATGAAATTTATAAATAGATGTCAAAATAACATTCATCAATTGGATTTTCCTAGAAGATGTGCATATGATATAAACTTCCAACTTGAAGATTTTGAATCTAAAAAGGTTCCTAATAAAGTATGTAAGATGCAAAACTGTATATATAAACTTTAGCAAACATCATAGAGATAGAATTTTTTTTTATAAGACAATAAAAGAGATTGATTTTTATAAAAATATATAGATGAACCTTATATTTATAAAAAGGTTGGTGGGAGTGTAGTTGTCTTCATAGTACATAAGAAGATGACATATTGATAATTGGAAATGATATACCAATATCTAATTTATAATGATTTGGTATTCTAAGAATTTCTCCGCAAAGGATATAGGAAATACAATTTATGTTATAGGAATAAAAATCTATAAAGATAGATTAAAGAGAATGTTTGGTTTATTTTAATCAACGTATGTAAATAAAGTGTTAAAAAAGGTTTAATATCGAGAACTTTAAGAGGGAATTATTTCCCATATCATATGAGATTTCTCTTTTAAAGAGTATTTATATAAGACACTAGAAAAGAGAGATAAAATAGATTACTTTCTCTATGCTTCATTATTGGATCAATCATATATGCAATATTATGTATGAGATCAAATGTTTTTTATGCTTGTAGCAGAAAAAGTATATTTGATGCTAATTTTAGTGATTGTCACTCGATAGTTATGAAAAACATCCTAAATTACTTGAGAAGAACTAGATTTTTTTTCTTAGTTTGTGAAAGAGTTAAAATTAAAACTTCAAGGTTATTGAAAGGTTAGTTTTTATTCTAATTATGATTATAGCATATCATAGTTAGGGTATATCGTTACTCTAAATAGTAATGCAATAAGTTATAAGAGTTTCAAGCGATCAATATTTATTGATTACATGATCAAGTTCACGAACATTTTAGTGTATGACATAAGAAAGGAAGCTATTTAGATCGAGAACTTCATCAACAAACTTGTAATGGTTGCTAACATTGTTAAGACAATAGTATTGCACTATGATAATGATGAAATTATTATATAGGAAAAGAAGCTAAAGTGTCATCAATAGTCCAATTATGTACTTAGGAAGTTTTATTTGACTAGAGAGATAATATAATGAAAAGATATTATATTAGAACAAGTACCCACTACAAGATTCTATTTAATAGGAACTTGCACACAAAGTCACTATCTTAAAATGAAAAGATTAAATATGAATGGATATGATATAAGATACATAGGAAATTAACTTTTATGCAAGTGAGAGATAGATAGTTCATCAATATAAAAGGAGTTAGTTGGTTGCAATTAATGTATGATGTTGAACCAAGGGGGATTATAATCTATGTTTTGATGATAACAAACCATAAGCACTATTAATGAGTTTATTTTTTAATAAAAGTAATATAAAAGCAATAATTATCTTGCGTAAATAAAGATATATCACATCAAGACACTAGAGAAAAGTTGGAGTTCAACTCATTCAAAAGGGTTAAGATCTTTTTCATCAAAAGGTCTTGAAGATAACACATATTTAAAATTCTATCCAATTCAGACTTGAAGAATTAACTTAAGACTAATAAAGAACAAGGTGCAATAACATTACAAATGAAAATATAATGTTTATTATATTTCCTGCTTGGTCACTTTGATATTTAAAGGTATATAATACATAAACATATCATCATTTTAAATATGATTCTTTTCAATCATCAAGAGGAAATAAAGTTTTAGTTTCAAAGAAAACCCTATTAATCTTCAAAAATGTACTTTGAGGAACATTTGGATAAGTTTTTAGGTCAATTTTGTATTAAGAAAATTAATTTTAAGCAATTGAAGATGTTATAATCATTTTAGTATATTGGTTAACCTATACATGTTATTGATCGACCAATGTAGGTTAAAGTTATTAAAACTTATGTTCTAAAAGTTTGTAACAACATTGGTTGATATATTGGTCAAATCATATACTATAGTTGTTAGCTAATGTGTCATAATAGTCGAACAATGCTTTAATGGCTAGTGCATTGGTCAATTAAATCACAAAAACCAACCATTAACAATGGCTAGTTCATATCTCTAACAGGTAGTTTCACCCTAAAATGCTATAAATACATGATTTTTCATCGATTTAGACATGAAATTCTTTTAAATTTCTTATATAAACATTTTTAAGATTACTTTAAAGCATTCTGAGTATTCATTGTTGCATTTTCACATGAGTGAGCCTTTAAGGTTGTCAAAGTGATCAAGTAAGGTCTTTTGAGTTGTGAATTTTTTTATAAGTGGGGTTCCTCTTCGCTTTAGAGAAAGATTATAAGAAGAGTTGTTCTTTACTCATGAAAAAATAAAATTATTGTAAAAAAGGTTCCTAATCATGTTGTTAGAAGAAAAGATTTATTGTAAATTCCAAGAAGTGCGATGGAAAGTGATATAGGCAAGGGTTATCTACAGAACCACTATAAATTGATTTACCATTCTTTTTTATACTCTTTAATTAATTTTTTAATTGATTTATTTATATAGATTAAGGTATTTTCTATTACTTATTTCTTGTTCAATTGCATTCGTTAGGTAAGAAATATTTTTTTAAATTTACCAATACCTAATCCATACCCTCCCCCCTTTTGTGTGTCATCAAGGATAAACAAAGCAAGCTTTCAAGTTAATATTTCAAAAAAAAGTAAATATTGCAATGGCATACTTAATTTCATCATTGTTAGCCCTTAATGGAATCCAAAAGGAAGGCAGTGTAAATTAGGTGTTTGTAAAATAAAAAATTATTTTCTAACTAATGGATACATTAATAAGAAATATTATATAAAAAATTAATGTAAATGTATTGTAAGGTCATAAAACAAGTGTTGATCTCCTTATAAATAAGTGATATAAAAAGTATTATAAGGTCATAGAAAGAGTCAAGATCTCCTTATAATTAAGTGAGAGGATACTCAATAGCTGCTAGATGAGCCTCGAGTGGAGATCCATGATGTGGTTATGAGATAGTAGCCTCATTGTCTACACGTAGCTCAATGGTGTGACTAAGTGGAGGCTCATCAGAACCATTGCTATATTGGAGAACCTCAAATGGTGGTATAAGCTACTATGGTTGCCACAAATATGGTCAAGTCATGTGAACATTAACGAACTAGTAACTTATACAATTAAAGGTCATAGAATCAACAAAAAATCTAGATCAATCTTATCTTTAATTTGATGCTATTAAAATGCTCCATTTTGCTCAGAGCAATAAGATTTGAAAAGAAACTTCAATAAGATTTGAAAAGTTCAACCTCATTAACTTCAATTTTCGATCCATCATAACAAGCAATGTACAGTTATGTAGGAAAATGCAAGACAAATCATAACGTATGTAGATTTCATCAAAAATTTCAAAATAAGGGTATTTTACAAATAAATTAAACAAATTCTTACAAAAAAGTGCAATCAAACCTAGAAAATAGAAGCAAGGTATGAAATAGTTTCAATTTTGTAAAAGTGACTTATAATTGTACCTAACTGAAAAAAATTCCCAATTTCTTAAAAGTGTCTAGGTTGAAATCATTTAACTGAGACATGAATTGATAAGTATAAATGAAATTGAATGTGAGAATAGCTTAAATATTTTTCAATTGTAATAACCATTAATCACTTTCATAAAAATTTGCTTAATATTAACTAACTTCAAAAATTCCTAAATTTTACTAGGTAAAAATGCCCATAACTCAAATTCAATGAAAATTAAACATAAAAAAATGCAAATGAGAGTTACAAAATCTTAAAGCAACCTTAATTTCACTAATAAAGCATCAATATAGAAAAGTAATATAGAATATATGGGAAATTGAAGAAACCCTAATTCAAAAACTTTAACTCACCAAAATTGCAATTTGATTTATGTTTAATGCAATCTTATGAAATTGAATGCACGAATATGATTAAGAGTATGAAAATAAGATAAATTAGTTAAGAATTGAAAAAGAATTCATGAAAAACATGAAATTTTCAAAAGCCCTAAATTATAAGTGATTAGGATTTACCCCAAATCAAATTGGATGGACTAAAGTTAAATGTTGATATCTTTGGATACTAAAGGTATAAAGAACACAACATAAGCTGATGATGTTGCTTAAGATTCCTCAAAGAGACACCTAAGAAGAGAGGAGCCATTATAGATATGGGAGTTGTCTTATGAGAATGTTTTAAGTTTATGCTTCTTTAGGTTTACATTAATTGAGTGGAATGGAGACCTTTAGAGGGTCAAAAGGAGGAGAAAATCAACTTAATATGATGGTTTCTTAAGGTTTCTCAGAGAGTAGAATAAAAACTCTGATGAAAAGATGAGAGAGAAAGTGAGCTTTTATTTTAAAAACTCAGTATATTGGTCAACTACGCAACCATATTGGTCAACCAATGCATGGTGTTGTTTTACCAATATAATTAATCAAATTATTAACAAACTCACCTGAAAAAATTTTATAGGAAATGATTATATTAGTTAACCACTAAAGACATTAGTTGACTAATGTGAGTAAGTGATCAACAATTTCAATGAACAATCTATTAATAAACTGACTAGATAATAGTTTTCTTACACACGAGGGAACAACAAAATATGAGCAAAATCATTGATAAGACAAAAATGATGATTTATGTGGAATTTAGTCAACCACACTATGATATAAGTCAATAAATGTATCTAAAAATTGAGAATCAATTTTAAAACTCGAAATTAAAAAATTAAAATATTAAATATATCAACCAAATATGAGCAAAATCATTGATAAGACAAAAATGATGATTTAAGTGGAATTTAGTCAACCAAACTATGATATAAGTCAATAAATGTATCTAAAACTTGAGAATCAATTTTAAAACTTAAAATTAAAATATTAAAATATAAAATATATCAACCAAATACTAATCAAGAATGAGTTATGTTATATAAAGGAATCCTTATTATATAAAATTCTTATCAATCATACCCAATTATCTTGTATAAAATGTTGGCCAACTGGTGTAATGAGTCAACAAATTCTAGTTCAATATCCTATTCTACATATGGTCTCTAATGAACCAATATTTAATTTCTATGTGCTTGGTTCTTGAGTGTTGAATAAGGTTATTTGTAAGATATATGACATTAGTGTTATTATAGTTAATGGGTATCTTTGTAAGATCCATGTCATCATCCCGAAGTTGTTATCTAGGCTATATAATTTATGCATAACAACATCTAGATTCTATATATTCAACTTTCACAATTGATATTGTAACCAAATTTTGTTTCTTACTAGACTATGATATTAATGCATTGCCTAAATGTTAAAAGTGCCAAATGTGTTATTCCAATATAAAGAACTGTCAATATAATCCATATCTAAATATCTAACTAAATAAAAAAAAGTATTCTTGGGATATCAAAGTTCTAATAATAAGGTACTACACATGTATGTAAATATACACTTACTGGCTATAAGATTATACTCTCTATGATCAATTGAAATCTAACACTAAAGTATACACCAAATATGATATTAGGCCTACATGCGATTAAATAAAACAAATTACTAATCATACTTCAATAAAGCTTTACATTAACTAACTGGCTCTTTTCATCCTTGTTCAAATTTGTTATTATGCTCATATGTGTCCTTAATTATTTGGCTTTATCTATTCTGAAGTGTTTGAGTAGTTCTTAAGTATACTTTACATGATTAAAGAAGACCCCTTCCTTTATTTGCTTAATTTGGAGTCTAAGAAAGAAGTTAAGCTCTCCCATCATGCTCATCTCAAATTTGTTACTCATACATTTAGAAAATTCTTTGAATAAACTTCCTTTAGCAGCACCAAAAATAAAATCATCAATATAAATTTGGACAATTAAAAAGTTATGTTTATGTTTTTTGATAAAAAGTGTTGTATTAATCTTACATTTTATAAACCCATTTTCTAATATAAATGCTCGTAACATATCATACCAAGTTATATGAACTTGTTTCAAGCCATATAAAGCTTTGAAGACTTCGTAAAGAAGGTACATGCATTATGATTTTCAAAATCGAGAAGTTGATCAACATAAACTTTTTCTCAAATAAGACCATTTAAAAATGAAAATTTAACATCTATTTGGATTAATTTTAAATTTATATGAGATGTAAATGCAAGTAATGACCTAATAGCTTCTAACATAGCTATTAGTGTAAAAGTTTCTTCAAAGTCTATGCCCTCCTCTTGATTGTACCCTTTTATCCCCATTATAGCTTTATTTCTCACAATGGTACCTAATTCATTTGATTTGTTTTAAATAACCTACTTGGTACCTATAATTTGATGCTCTCTAGGTCTAAGCACTAAATTTCACACCTTAGTTCTCTTGAATTAGTTCAACTATTCATTTATAATAATAATCCAACTGTCATCACTAAACTTTTCTTCTGTAGTCTTAGGCTCAATATGAGAAATAAAAGCAGATGAGATAGGCCTCTAAAATAAGATCTAATGATTAACCCATATTAAACAAAAACTATAACTTAATCTAGAGGATGATTCATCTTGAATTTCTAATCTCCTGGAAGCTTCTTATCCTTCTTGTCAACTTGATTTAATAGTGTATCAACTAACTCATGTGATGTGTCTTGATTATCAATCTTATTCTCCTAAAGGGCTTGTTTTTTCTAATTCCTAGGATAAACTTATATCAACATCTCTAAGATCTTTTATTAGGTATATGAGGGTTAGATTAATAAAAAACAATATGCACAAACTCTTTAATAAGAAGACTCTTCTTATTAAAACTTTATAGATTTACTAGCTAAATAGTATACAAGAAAATATCTTCATTTACTTTGGATTTAAACTTCCCTAGGTTATCTTTATTATGTAAAACATAGCACTTACAACCAAAAAATTTTAAGTAACTTATCCTTGTCTTCTTTTCATGTTAAAGCTCATAAGGTGTTTGATCTATAGCTGGTCTTATATAAACTTTATTAGAAATGTGACATGCAGTAGCTATGACTTTCCCCCAAATACAGTTGGGAAGATTATATTCATTTATCATGGTTCTAGCCATGACCTTAGATGTCCTATTTTTCCTATCAACAAATCCATTTTATTAAGGAATCCTTTGAGTAGAAAAATTATGGAAGATATTATTATCTTGACAAAAGTTTTCAAATATTTCATTCTCAAATTCCCTACCATAATCATTCCTAAAGTTTCAAATATTTCATTCTCAAATTCCCTACCATAATCATTCCTAATAGATGTAATGGAGAGTTCCTTTTCATTTTGAACTATCTTTATAAATTTGAAAAATGACTTAAAATATTAATCTTTGCTAACTAATAATAAGACCTATGTAAATCTACTAAAGTAATCAACTTTGACAAAAGTATAAAATTTATCAGTAAGACTAACAACTATGATTATAACAAACAAATCCATATAAATTAATTACAAAGGTCTAGTGGAAGTTACTAAAATTTTCTTTCTCCCTTTAAGTTTAGAACAAGTTGATTGAGGTTGAAGAATTAAAAAGAAGGGTGAATTTTGATGATGGCCAAAACTTCCTCCTCTTCCTCTCTTTTCTCCTTTCTTCTCCTTTCTTTTAATTAAAACTAAGTGCTTTAAGTCTTTACTAATGGGATGCATGACCTTACATGGAGAAGAGTCTAGAATATTGACTCTTCTTTGACCAAATGGGGTGAAATTATAATTTTGCCCTTAACTTATGCAAAATTACCATTTTACCCTCCAACTTTCCTAAATTTTCAATTAAGCCCAAAGTTTAGAAATCTCCAAAACTTGTATTTTTATTTTGGTCTTTGGACTCTTGGAAATAATAATTAAGCCCCTTAACTTTATAAAATTACATTTTGGTCCTCCAAGAATTGAAAAATTACAATTAAGTCCTTTAATTTTTAACAAATTGCAAATAAGCCCTTATGTACATCAACTTTTCCAATTAAACTTTCTAAGTGTTCAA
>JANTPM010000002.1:21245617-21257662 GCA_025434745.1 Erythroxylum divaricatum
AGAAATTTATTGCAGGAGTTCTTAGATTGGAAGACTTATAAATTACTGAGGAATCAAAAAGGAAACATTATCCAACAACCGCGAGGTCAGGGAATCGAACCCTGACCAAAGCAGACAATACTAATTTGAGTGGTTGCGATTCAGCGTACAAGATATCGTACCCAACCACACCAACGCAGTTCAATGGTAAGAGGCGTACGTCTCAATGCAACAAATCCGTGAGGTCAGGGGATCGAACCCCAGCCAAAGCGGGCAATACTAATTTGAGTAATTGCGGTTCAGCGTACAAGATACTGTACCCAACCACACCAAGTGTTATTGTAAATGGTTTCCTAATATAGTTGGTAATTACTGCCAATAATTAACTTGTTTAATTATCTTACAAATTAATTCCTAACATGACATAATCATTGTTTCCCTCACATAACTCCCACCCTAATGTGTCTTATAGTCACTTTATTTTACTCAGGTTATTATTGCCCTTATGAAAGCCTCTAACTGGGTTGTCAAAGCATAAAAACAAATAGGTAGAATTGAAATCTAAGAAAATAATATATATTTTTAATAACAAATTAAAAAAGTAAAATGATACAAAACCAAAAATAACAAGTACAATTAGTTATCAAGTCTCTCTAATATTACACTATACTTTTTAGCAACGACAAAAACAAAAGTGGACTTATGAATTTGTAATAGTGTAGTGGTTAGCATAGGTTGATTCCACGAGGATAGGTAACTATTGAATCTAATTGTCCTATTAGTATTTGATCAAAAAAATAAAGACATAATTAACCTAGACCTAATTTAAATTAGATAAATCAAGATACCATTAGACACATAGTCAAGTGGAAAAAAGGAAGAAAATATGAATTTCCTTTAGTCTCATCTTGTACCACTGATCTTTCTAGTTGAAACCTTTAAAGATGCCTTAAAATCCATAAAATTTTATAAAAGATTTTATCCTAATATAAGAAGAATCGTATATAATTATTGCTAACACTCCATCAAATCCTCAATATCTATGTTATAGTTTATTCAAATGTTGGTTCTCTTAAATCATTCATAAGCAAATTATAATATGATTAAGCTTTTACTTGTATCTAATCAGCATTAAGATTAAAATAAATATTTTAAAAATATAAAATATTAATAAATAATTCAAATTAATTTATACAAAGAGAATTAAAGTTCCTTCTAATCAAGATGTAAATAAAACTCAACTAAAATAATGATTGAAGTAAGAACAACAAGCAAAAAAATAGAATAAGTCATTAAGGTTTTTGTCCCAATGAAAATCTTCGTTCTTTAATGTTATCCTCTTATTTGGAATCATTTTAGATCTCTCTTTTTGTTTTTAATAGTTATAAGATCTCTCTCTCTCTCTCTCTCTCTCTCTCTCACACACACACACACACACACTCACTCACACACACACACAACTAAACTAATTAGCTTCCTCTTTTAGGGTTTTCTATGTTTATTTATGAGTTGTCTATATTGCGAATACGACTTGGTAAATAATGTGTTCTAGACTATGGAATTCTCAATAAAATCAAAATGCAATAGGTAGATATCTCCATTTTAGCTATTGACAACTACTTGTATCATCTTAATATAAGTTTGGATGAGAAAATTAAGACTAATATAAAAATAAATACTCAAATTGTCTTGTAAATGTTTTTGGAGAACGATATTGGTTTTGACACTTCCTTACTTTAAATTGTAGATATCTCTGGTTTTACTAAGGAGGAGACACAGGCTCTAGCAGACTCGTGCCTTAGACTATGGATCTTTCTATATCTTTTCAGATTTGTAAAGAGTCTTAGGCATGACTTTGACTTATGTTATGTCACTCTTTATATTTTCTTTATGCCATATGATCATTCTTCAGGTCGTGTTCTAACTCATACCTTCTTTAACATCTAATCTATAATGGGTATGAGTTGGTCCACGGGCTTGGATTAGTTTGTATTTAACCAAGAACTATGATTTTTGTCTATGTTTTTACTTGAAATAAGCGTTCTTAATAAATCTCATTCTAAGACATCATCTTCAACAATTACCTACATAAATAAATTTAATTATGGTAATTTATATTAAAAACAAAATAAAATACTTAGTGAAATATAAATACATTTTACCTCATCAAATAGCTCAATTTTTTTTTCAAAAAGTAATTCATTGACATCAAATAGTTCAGTTGGTAATATTTAGATATAATATAAAATGTATGGAAATAGTCAAGTATGTTAATAAAGGATTCTTCATTTGAAAGTAATTAAGGACAATATGCTATCATTTTTATTAATAATGATTTAAGATTCTCTAACCAAAGTTAAATGAGATTTGAGGAGGATGCTTTCAAATATCAATTCTTAAATAATTACGAATTTGCAGGATCGAGCATGATTAGATTTAAATTTAATGAGTATTAATTTTATAATTTATGTCTAATTAGAATATTGAATAATCTAAGTATCAAATTATACATTATAATTATGATGGACAGGTGAAGTCAAATATACCGACATTTTTAATATTTAAGTTTTTATGATATCTTGTTAGACTTTAATTTTAATCTATCATTATAAATTTTTAATGAATAATTAAAGAAAATTAAATTAGTTTTAATTTATCTTATTCTAATTATGAATTAAAATAAAAATTTATAATTATTATCAACATATTAAAAATTATTGGCTCATACATATAGAGTAATCGACTTAATTATGAAGTTTAAGATATTTTAGGGATCAAATATAAGATATTTGATTTTATTAATTTTAAATTTGAATTATAATTAAAGATAAATTTTAATTATAATTTAAAGTCTAATTTTATTTGAACTATAAAAGAAAGTGTAATATTTCTTTATAAAAAGAGAAAAATAGGAATGCTCTTAAAAGGTTTGAATTCTCTTTATCTGTTATGAACGTATTGTTAAAGGTTGGATAATTGAATAATTTGTAACCAACGACTTTATCATAAAAGAAAAAGTTTTACAATATATCCGAATCAAAATTTTCTTTAATTCTTTTATCTGCTAATTATTATTTGAAGTCATTATATTAAAGTGATTCTTTAAAATTGTAAAAGCAATTCTATTATGCCTATTAATTTAATTTCTCAACAATGATTATTCTTTCACGCCAGCATATGCTACTAGTCGAGCTGTAATAGATAAATAATTCCTGCGAGATAAGTACTTCATCCGTCTCTTATACAAGTTGGCCTTTTAACTAAATCTTTCTTCATTTTAGGCCTAAAAGATCTACAATCAAATTTGGCAAATTTAAATTACACCGACTCCCTATAACTTTGCAAAATCTTGAATATATTTTTAGTTTTAGGGTTCTATCTATTTATTTTGAGAATTAATAAAAAGGGATGAAGGTGTAATTTACACCTTAATATTTCACAAAAAGTATATATAAGTCCTTATCATTATTTTTAGTACTAATTTGCACCCTAACATTGGTAAAATAGTAATCATAATATCATATGTTATTAAAATAGTACTCATTGTACTCTAAAAGTGGTAATAGTGACAATCGTAGAAGCTTATTTAAATGATCTATTGTAAATTGTTAAAGGCAAAAACCGAATCTTTAGAAAGTATTTTAAAAAATTATTTTTAAGGTCATATCTAGTGGGTCCAAATTACTTATTTAAAATGAAATATATTTATAAAAATTAATTTATCTTTAAGCTTTATTCAATATATAATTATTAGACATTTACAACTAAGCATATTTTATTTTTATTTAAAAATAGAAATAAAAAACACTATATAAATTATTTTTTGAGGCAACTCACCTTCAACTTTTTTCTGTTTTCTATAAAATGTCAATGCCATTATAAGTGTGATTGAATTAATCAAACATTAAACTACAGTAATACCCCCAACTAGTGAAAATAAAATCAATATTGTCAGAAAAAGAATAAGTGAATAACTGTGTAATGTACGAGGAGAAGCTCTGGAAATGAGTAGTTGAATTCATTAATTTTGCATCGGTATTTAGCCTACTATCATATTTTTGTTGTTATAGTTTAAATATTGTCTCTTTTATCGATCGAATCAATACAAACTTCTAGATTTTAGGAACAAAAATAGAAAACAGAACTCAAGCACATGCACTGCACATGACCAGGTTAATTTCAATAGATACTTTATAAAAAAAACCTTTAATAAAATATTCCTTTTGCACATTGTTAATGTTAGTTCTTAAGACGTTTTAGCCATCTGACCAAGCAAGATAGCGGCGATCAGGATCAACAATTTACTTTTAAGAAAGAAGAATACATGTACGATGATGTCACGGATTGGAGAAAGAAGCCCTTGTCAGATTTGAAGTTTGATGCAGTATGGAAAATAAGATCGTTCATGGCTGGTTTATCAGCGGACAATATATGTTCACTGCACGCAAATTCAACTTTGGTGTGCTTGAACAAAAAAGGCTAGCAACATTCACCTCATCACTTCAGTCTTTTTGATGTTAAAATATAGAATCACTGACTCTTTAAGAATTGACATTTTGTCTTTATATTGGACTTACTGGATATTGAATTTTGAATAGCTCATAACTAATCTTGTTTACCCTGACTTTAGCTTTTTTGATGTTAAAATATAGAATCATTGATTCTTAAGACTTGGACATTTTGTCTTTATATTGGACTTACTAGATATTGAATTTTCAATAGCTCATAACTTCTGACCCAAAAAAAAAAAAAGCTCATAACTAATCTTGTTTACCCTCACTTTAGCTTTTTTTAATGTTAAAATATAGAATCATTGATTCTTAAGACTTGGACATTTTGTCTTTATATTGGCCTTACTAGATATTGAATTTTCAATAGTTCATAACTCATCTTGTTTAGGCTCAATGCATATACAATCAATGGCTGAAAATTGAATCAATTTGACCGATTTGATTGAAATAAAATACTAACTAGCCTAAATTGAATCAAACTAACCGATTTGATCGAAATAAAATACTAACTGGCCTAAAAAGACTATGACAGAAGGAATCAGATGAGAGAGAAACTCTAGCTTCTCTCTAACCCACCCTTCCATCCACCAAACCCTATCCCAGTCCTTTATTCCTTCCTTCTCAATATCATGATTTTTTAATAAATTGAATTATTAATTAATATATATGTGATTTTGCTTAAGATAATTTAAGAATATATTAAAAAAATAATATTTAAACTATAAAGAAGCATGTTTAAAGGACATTAAAAAAGAAGTTAGAATAAAATTAGAGTTATTTTTATTGACTTTCTTTACATATATTTCAACTTTTACGAATTTTTAAATAAATGATAATGAAGAAATATAATTTTATTTTTATTATTATTTTAAATTTTATAATAGATTCAATCTTACTTTTCACTATTAGATTTATTATATATAAATAAGTATTATTATTTCAATAAAGTATTTCATTTTATATTATATTTTTACTTATTCTTATAATTTTTATTTATTATTTATTATATATCAATTTTATAATAGTTTAATATCGACTGAACCTTTAAACTTTTAATTTTTTCTTTAACTGGTTTAATGTCTGGTTTGATTTTTAAATCATTACATATAATTATTAAGAAAGTACTAATATATCTAATTATATGTAAATAATCAATATATTAATGAGTATCAATTGATGAATATCAATGTTGTTTTTTAAAAGTTGTGAGATTTTATTGATAATCAAACAATATTCATAATACAAGGAGGTGGTATATCAAGCTACTCTCCTAAGCTTGACTTGGAATGAGCACCCTCAGCAATAGTATGTGCAACTACATTCGCAGACCTATAAGCAAAACAACAAGATACTAACTCTAACTCATTAATAAGAGAGATATAATCTTGAATAAGAAGACCAAACCCAAAAACATCCGTGGTTGAAGGACCATCAATAGCTTGAATCACTAACTTTGCATCTGATTCTATGACCAAATTTCTCCATTAAAGTTCTTTTATCCAACTCAACACCTCTCGAATCGTTGTTGTCTCTACGGCCTTAGCTGAAAAGAATCCAACCACACGCCAAGCTTTAGCAGCAATAAAGCCTCCATTTGCTCCATAAACCACTGCCCCAATACCCATATATCCAGCACTTGTTCCTGTTGAGGCATCTACATTGATTTTCAAATAGCCAGCATGTGGTGGCTTTCATTGATGAATTAATCGAGAATTATCAGCAAGTACAGGCTGAATATTAGCAACAGACCATTCATCAAAATAGTTTCTTGTCATATGAATTACAGATCATGCAATACACCTCTTTCCCTACCATACCACTTGATTTCGAAAAGTCCAAATAGCCTATAGAAACATTAACATAGCACTGGCTTATACATTAGACATTACTAACCAAACTTGTCCACACCAATCTATAAACGAATCAACAGGAAACAAAGTAGCAAAAAATCCAACAAGTCTCCATATATCAACAACAAATGGACACTCCTTCAACACATGCATTATCGTTTCATTAAAACCACAATAGAAAGGACAGGAGTCAATTACCTGGTCTCTTCGTTGCATAAGGATAGAACGACAAGGAAGAACACCAGATATAGCTCACCAAATAACGTTCTGAACTTTCGACGGTATATGTCATTTCCAAAACTTTTTCTACACTGCTGCCTCCATTTGATTGTTTGTTGTAAATCGACCCAAAACAAAAGCATAAGCTGATTTTACTGAATAATCACCTTGTTGTTCAAATCTCCAATATAGACGATCAGGGGCTGCTCTCAATGATAAAGGAATGGACAATATCTTTAGTTGCTCATCTTCACTAAAAAGATCACGTAATTTGCCTCTATCTCATTGCCTACTTTGGATTAAATTTGACACCAAGTAGGAAGAACAATTCAATGGCCGAGTAGAAGTAATTCTCATATTATCACTGTTAGGCAACCAAGGAGTATCTCAAATAACAATACTATTACCACATCCCACTCTCCAATACACACCCTCTTGAAGAAGAGCTCTTAATTCTCAAATACTCCGCCATATATAGCTTGGATTCGATACCAAAGAAGAAGAAAGAAACGAAGTCGTTGGCAAGTATCTCGCTTTTAAAACACGGGAAACCAAAGAACCTGGATTGGTAAGAATTCTCCAACCTTGTTTCCCTAAGAGAGCTATATTGAACTCTCTTAATCACTTGAAGCCAAGCCCTCCAACTTCCTTAACTCTAGCCATCCTATACCAAGCAATCCACCTTATTCCTTTCTCATGATTAACCCCATTAACCCACCAAAAACCCGACATCACTCTCTCAATTTCTTGGCATAATGTTTTAGGGAGTAAGAACAACCCCATAACATAATTCAAGATAGCTTGCAGCACTATTTTCAAAAGAACCGATTTACCGACCTTAGAAAGAGGTCTTTTTTTTCATGAATTCAATCGTCGCCAAACTCTATCTTTAATATATGTAAAAATTACCTTCTTATTACTCCCCACTTGAGATGGAATACCCAAATAAGTGCCAAGAGTATCTTTTTCTTCAACTTCCAACACATTACAAATAGCATCTCTAGTTCCTCTAGGCGTATTCTTCGAAAAAGAAATTGAGGACTTTTTGAAATTTTTTTTTGTCGTGAAGCCGATTCATAAGTATTGAGAATCTGCTTCAAAACCCCAGCTTCCATAGTGCTAGCCTTAAAGAACACTAGACTATCATCCACAAAGAACAAATGCGAGATAGCCGGACCACCTCTAGAAACCTTACCAACATGCAATTGACCATTATGAACATTCACTTGAATTAATTTCGAAAGAACCTCAACGCATAATATAAATAAATAAGGGGACAATGGGTCACCTTGTTGAAGTCCACGAGTCAGGAAGATTGGGCTAATTTTAGAACCATTCTGCAAAACCCAGTATTGAACAATGGAGATACATTTAAAAATAGTTGTACCTAATGATGGTCAAACCCCATAGTAGTCAAAACATCCCGAACAAATTTCCATTCCATCCAATCATACGCCTTGCTAATGTCCATCTTGAGAGCAGCAGAATAATCAGAACCCCTACCGCGTTTATGAAAAGTATGCATCATCTCATAAGCAAGGATACAATTATCTTGTAATAATCTCCCTGGAACAAAAGCGCTTTGGCTTTCTGAGACAATCAATGGTAAAATATGTTCAAGCCGATTAGCAATCATCTTCGTAACAATCTTCATCGCCACATTACAAAGCACAATGGGTTTGAATTCCGCCATCAATTCTGCCAAATTAACTTTAGGAACTAGCACAATAGCCATATGATTAAGGCTTGTAGGAATAAGTCTCTCATATAAAATAAAGATACAAAAATCAGCAACATCTCTCCCAATCAAGTCCCAATAAACTTGAAAGAAACCCAGGTTAAAGCCATCCATACCTAGAGATTTATCCAACTTCATTGAAAAGACCACCAGACAAACATCTTCTAACGAATATTCAGCCATCAACAAATCATTATGTTCTAGAGACACCACCAAATCAAGTAGATTCACCACTAGAGTTGTCTCACAATGTTAGGAAGAAAACAACTGAGCAAAATAATCATGCATGATATGATCCAGACCAGTATCCCATGTAAACCAATTTCCATAGTCATCATGGAGCTTTTCAATTTTATTCTTATTCCTATGAGCAGTAGGAACACGATGAAAGAAATGAGTGTTGCGATCACCACCCTGAAGCCAATATTCTTTAGCATACTGCTTCCAAAAGATCACTCTAGATTCTAACAATTCATGGTACCTCGTCCTGGCTTGAATAAACTGTTGCACATCTGAAGAGACTCTCGAAACCCTTAATCCCTTCATGAGTGGCTTATAAGACCCGATTTCAGCTTTATGGAGATCTTTTAGCTCTTGACCCAAGCAAAATAACGCCTCCCCATATTTACCCAATCTGTCCATCAAATTACAGTTACCATTCACTGGCCAACAATCAACAATCAATTCACGGCAACCTGACTCTCGAACCCAAGAGTTCTCAAACTTAAACTGTGGCCTATAGTTTCTGTTCATGAAACAACGATATGGCAAAAATATAGGATAGTGATCTAAGGACGTAACATCTAATACCTCAGCTTTACCATAACTGAACCGTTGAAGCCATAGATCATTCACTAATATTCTGTCAAGCTTCTCCTCTTTTAGATTACAACTATGACGACCGTGTTCCCAAGTAAAAGGATGTCCAGCCATAGAAAAATCAGGCAAGCCCAAATCAAGAACTGCTTGTCGAAATCCATTAATGAGATTAATAGGTTGAGGACGTCCACCTCTTTTCTCCTAATTAGAAAGAAGGTCATTAAAATCGCCTAGGCAAACCCAAGGTAAATCGGAATGGAAAGCAAGAATGTAAAGTAATTGCCAAGAATTAACTCTACGAGAACGATCAGGCTCTCCATAGAAACCTGTAATTCGTCATTTACTAAGTAAATCAATCTCAACTTCAACATCAATGTGACGAATAGAAGAGCTAATAAGAGTAAGATCATTAACACCTTCCAAAGTAATGTCAAACTCCCACTATGACCAATGCAATCAACATAAAAGAAACCATCGTAACCCAACAAAAGTTTTATTTTTTCAATTTTATTCAGACAGCATAAAGTTTTAATTAAAAATACAAACTGTGGCTTTTTGTCTGTAATTAATTCCTTCAAGGCACATACTGCTCGTGGGTTGTCGATCTCACGATAGTTCTAGCTAAGAGTACTCATTTCTGTCGGCGAGTCTAGAAATCATGGCTAGCTGTTGTTGGGTTCTATAAAATCGAAGTGTTGACAGAGATTGAAGAAGTGTTATTAGCAACCTAAACAGGACCGTTATTAGGTCCATATTCAAAGGCCTTCTTCTCTTAGCGTCTGTAAAAATAATAACATCACTAGAGTTACCGTCAGATTTATTGCCTTCCATTTATCCCCTAAATCATGGTCATTTAATTTTTATTCTCAGCAGAATTAATATCACCTTGAAACAAGGGATTAGCCACATTAGTTCCATGATTTCCGCCCCTTTCAAAATCTGCACAGTCAACGCTACCACCAGTTACAACGGTAGGGCCCTCAACCAACTAACGAGACCCTATCATGGTTTGTTTCCGATGGGAAGCTCAAATTTTAGGACCAAAACGGCGAACCACCTGCTTAACATTACGTTCAAGGAGACACCTACAAAACTTCTCTGTATGATCCAACATCCCACATATGAAACAAACATTAGGGAGCTTTTCTCAGACAAACGCGATAGTGAACCAATTGCCCTTCTTATGACGAAGTTTCTTAGTGTCAATAATGGGAATTCAAACATCCTTCTTTATACGAATTCACATATAGGAATTCCATGAGCGGTGAAAATTATTCAAATTAGAAGAAACAAACTCTCTTAAGAAATTACCAAGACTTTCAAGAACAACCTCAAATCTAAAGCCAGATTTCAAGCCATGTACCTGAACCCATATCAACATATGATATAAAGGGACATCAGCTAGCCATTGATTCTCTCCCACTCGATCTAACAAAAGTAGATTGTTCGAAAAGGTGCAGGGAGACATGTGTAAAACATGCTCAACATCAACATTATGATAAAATCGAAAGAGATATAGACCTTCAGTTTCTTCAGTAATAGTAACTCCCATGAATGGTTGCCAAAGGAAGTCAAAGTTTGTTTCATGGCTTGAAATTTGATTACTTTTTCTGTTATAAATCGACCAATCAAACAAAAAGAATAATCAAGTTGTTGAGGAGTCACAACTTCATTGGTAAAGACCAAACCCTCATCTTCGTCTCCCTCAATAAATAAATTAGCTATCTCGACAGAAGCGGCATCATCCTCTGCCATTACACAATCAAAACGATCAGAAAATAGACTTGCATAGAGCAAAGACAAAAGCTCTCGTATAGAGAGAAAAAAACCATGATAGATAACTTTTATCCACACTCTTCAATATTTAAGTTACAAGAATATATCAATGTTTATATAATTGAAATGTGTATCAATTAATAAGCCAACAAATACTCGAAATTAAGTTATTAAAATAAACAAAAATTTAAGGTTAGTAATTGATTGCCCTATAAGAATCATAACAACTAATCGTATCATTATTATACTTTTCTCATTAGTTTTATATTTCAAGAGTTGATGTTCAACTAATAGTCAAGTAAACGAATTTATTTCCTAAGTTATGCTGTGTGTAGTGTACTTGGATCATATGGGCAATATTTAAAGTATAGATATTTCAAATTTTAAATAAAAATGATTCTTTTTTAACTTATATAATACGATAGTTTTTAATTACATTATCACTATTCAATAAAAAATTAATTTTATAAAATAATTCTTTTTTCTATTTAGAAATGACATCGTATCATTTTTCTTTATTTAAATTTTACAGAGTTGAAAACAAACAAATTTTTGGTCTAACATATTATGCCAAAGGTCATTATGTGCTACCCAGGAAGATTATGGTGGAACAGCACGGGCTGCTCCATCTTGACCATGGTCTCGATTTTGAGTTTTAATAATGAAGTTTTTTTAAATCTTGCGAGGGAGAGTTTTGCTGCCTGAAAGGGTCTTCCCTGGCTCGAATAAGAATTAGTGAGTTGTCCATATGAAGTGGGATACAAGGTAGTTCAACACCAAAAAAAAAAAAAAAAAAGTCATTATGTGCTGCTGGCGAGTTAAAGGATAGACGTCAAGCATGATTGATTATTCAAATTTTATCTCCGGCCTAGATTTGACATTTGCACTGAAAGTTATTGCTATAAAGTCTTCTATGGTTTGATGTTAGGAGCATAACAACAGGATCGAGAGACAGAGATGGCAAGCTTAGAGCATACATTGATAGAAGCACGTCCCATGACTGGCGGCGATGGGCCTCTCAGCTATGCTAAAAATTCTCCTTTCCAGGTACTCCTAACTTGTATCCGTTTCACCTGCTATCACAGCTGCTTATTTAATGACTTCACGTTCTTATATAAGCATAAACACATGAGAGTCTGTTCTCACTTCACAA
>JANTPM010000002.1:21303659-21320289 GCA_025434745.1 Erythroxylum divaricatum
CACAATTCTCAACCCATTCACAAGTAGAACCAAATATACCGGGAATGTCAATGAATGCATGTACAAAAATTTCATGTCCAATAAATTCAGTTTTCACAATATAAGTATGTCACAAAATGCATGAACATACAATTGCATTACTAAGCTCTCACTAAACACTCATATTTCCTATTTTACCCGTCCCGCTGGTACCGGGATGTTACACTTAGTCCTCTATTTGTTTTTCCTTTTGATCCTTCTATGATTGGCATTTTCTGATCAGTTTCATTAATTGAAGATACAACATTCTTCATGTTTTCATTATACTTGTTACTGTGACTTCTCATATTGTGCTCCAAATTTTTCAACTATATACATCTTTTTGCCTTAGTTTGTACCCCCTCAAAGTTTTGAGGTCACTTTTTCTAAATTGGGTTTCAATAGAATTAGTAAGGCATGATTATATTAATAAAGTTTGTTACCATCACTTCTACATTGAGATTAGAATTTAAGTAACTTGAAAACTAAATCATTAAAGATAATATTTTAGACTCTGTTCTACCTAATAATTTATACATATTAGATGGGTAGAATTATGTGGCTTGAGTCTAGTGATGGCACAGTATGATATAAATCTTGAAGCTAATTGTTATAAATTAGTTATCAATACAATAAGTAGGGTTTAAAATCATGATCTTGCCCATCTAATTAGGATGGAAAATAAGACTTTATATTTTAAGGCATTAGATATGCTATGTAGGATCATAAATTTCCTATAATGATCCATATAGATGGCAGGGTTGTGCATGTCATTGTAGATATATATGGTTGGAATATTGAATCTGATTTATAGTGGCTCTGTCACTATGTTAAGTATTAGGGAATTATCGACCATCAAGGTTTTACTTCAAGTTTTATACTTGATTAGTAATAGTTATAGAGGGTGTAGGGTGTGTAGATGAGGCTCCTTTTAATGTTGATCGTGGGGTGTGGATATGATTTCTTTCTTTCATTTTCTACTTTTCTTGCAAAATTTATATCACTTGCTCTTGTAACATCGTAACTTTCATTGTTTGTTCCCTAAGGTACTTAAGAATATAAAGGGTTTCAAGGGTGTTACTTGTTTTAGTAATATTGGCATAATGGTCATTGTCATTAGTGTCCATTATTCTTTTTATGGAGACGATAATTCAATTGTGTTTAAGATTTTTTTTGAGTGATTATATTAGAAAATTTTAATAAGTTTCACATAAATAATGTCAAATGATGTAAAATGAATTTGGTTTAGGTTTGTTGGACTAATCTAAGGTTTACAGGCTCACAAAAATAGCTTCTCAAATATTGGAGGTATTCTCAATAAAGACACTTCAACATTCAAGTTAGTGAAAGTTGACGGATGATAGATATGCAAAAAGATGTTTATGAGAACTTACCTTCAAACCTCTCAATTTTATAAGCAATTTTCCTTTGATGCATAGTTGGTCTCCAAATATGCTTAGTATAATGGAATGCAAGTTTTACGAGACACCTTAATTAGTCTTTTATTAGGACTCTATTGCCTTATATAAATGAATCATATCTTGATTGGACTTACCTATTTCAAAAAATATGACCCCTTATATAGTCCTAAAACCTACAGACCTAAAGAAGATTAGTGGGTCGGGTTGGATCAAATCAAGCTCAATATGTATACTTATTAAGAGTGTGTCACATGTTATCCCTAATTCTTTTTAATTATTATTATATTAAGACTACTAAGTAATATAGTAAAAGGACTAGCAATTTTTATTTCTTCCTTATAAAAAAAGATAACTCATAGGCTAAAGTACAAAGATATTTAAACAAATATGTAAGTGCTTATATGAAAATAAGTTTATTGAAATGATATGACATGAGGATTTTATAAGGAATAATACTTGTATGTTTATAAAGATGCTAATTGTGATGATTATTAAAGTGATCCTTTTTCTTAAAATCTCCATAGTATCTCATATAGGATTGTTATATTTTAATATTACTTACAACTTATCCTAGTCAAGAGTTGCTTGAATGTTAGTTCCTAAATAAGATAAGAATTATGCGGAGGTAAATGAGTGATTAATCTAGGATTCATCAGCTTAAAGTAATTAGAAATAATGTTTTATTATTTTCGATTAGTATTGATTCAAAAAATCTTTGGCCAAGATAAAATAATAACATGAAAATAGTTTTTAAATGTCATTATAAAAATAAATTACTAATGCTATGGAATTAATGTGATTAAATTCAAATAGTGTAGATATTGATTTCATACTCTATGTTTGATCAAAACATTAGATAATGAAAATATTATATTACATGAAGATATCATGGACGAGAAAGTTAGTTAAAATTACTTTGATAAACAATACCAATACTAGATATTAAATCTTATTGTGACCTAATTGATATTTAATTAGAATGAATTGTTACTTTGACTAAATATTATTTATAATTATAACTATAATTTAAATAAATTATTAAAGGTCCAAACTCTATTATAAATAGACATAGGCTCTAAATGAGATAACACTCTTAGCATACTTCTCTTTACACTTATTGTGGTATTCTTTCAACTTAATCATGTAAATATCACTAGATGTCAAACATTTGTGCGGCTATGACAATTTATCACTAACCTATTTAATAAATAGATTTCAAGAAGTTATAAAAAAAAAGGAAATTAAGCTTTATAATAAGGTATTATTTATGATTTATGATTTGTGTTATGTCATATTTGTAGATTAATCACTTCATAAAATTAAAGTAATCTTGGTTTTTAGAAAATCACAAAAACTTATTATTTTTGTTATGTATATGATGAAATCGTGTCTCAATTTCTCAACAATATTGGTATCAAAATGTGCGTTAAATTTTTATTTGATTATTATTGAACATGATGTTAGAAATTATTAATGTCAAGAATTGCAAATCCTAAATCCAAAATTTCGTTGAACCCTAAAATCACCAAACTCAAATTTTATCCAATTGAATAGGAATAGGAAAACTTCAAATTATTAAGACGTTTGGTTTAGAACCAGTGTTCTTAAGTAAAACACAGAACTAAAAAAAAATTCCAGTTCCTATATGCCACCACCACAAGTTACCATGGTAATTACTGGTCAATATTTCTGGTAAAAGAACCCACAATGTTGATATACTTTATTATTCACTGTTTTAACAGTTGATGGAAAGGAATTTTTGATGATTTGTGCAAAAATGGCGTTGAAAAGGGACATTTTCATATGAAAAAGCGAAATTTCAATACTCTATATTTTCGGTGTTTGAAGGAAAGCATGCCAGAGAAGCTAAAAACATTTTGGCCCTCCTCTCTACACGATGGCCTTTATTTTTGTCTCTTTTATTGTCGATGATGGCATAAGATATCTCTAGCGACACTAGAAGCAAAGCAGGACGGGGGCAACAACAATATGGATGCATTAGGATGTTGCAATGACTTCTAATGTTTGTCGCTTTTGCCATTGATTATAATAGTCATCGTAATGGTAATTGCAGGAGATAAAGTTGGTAGTCTAGGGTGTCGAATGGAGAAAGTGCTCATCAAAGATAAAAGATATCAAGGTCAAATATCTCTTGCCGGTGGCGTCTAGTGGATAACTAGGTGTAGCTACGGATTGTTTAAGGTATTAGGGTTTCAAAAGCAGAAGAAGCCACTAGTTTTAACTAAGGATTTTTAAGGTGGCTAGGGTTTTTTAAGTAGAAAAAAGTAATTTGTTTAGATACTAGGCTAGTATTTTAAATTTCTTGTTAAAATATTACGTATATGTTTTTTTTAATGAGAAATGAAGTAATTCATTAAATAAGAAGCTATTACATCAATATCAACCCATCAATAGACTTACCTTTTACAATGATTTGCTCTCTATAACTTATGTTGAGTTCTTACAATTTCATTCCTATAATACGGGAACTAAATTCTCCAAGAAAAAGCTAACTATGGGTTGCACGGATTGGTAAAGAGAACAACTAGCATTATTTATCATGTCCAATTAACAGTCTTCAATGTTACGGTATTAGGATGCTTTTTCTTACCCCTAAATAGCCTGGCACATCTTTCTTTCTAGAGCATGGAAATATAGGAGGCAAAAGCTAGAAGGCAGAAAGATTTGTCCACTGAGCTGATTGAGTTCGCTTATAGGAATCACGAGGCAAATGCATTCCAAGTAATCTCGATTATACTCAATCCACATTTACTAAGGATATAAGACCAAACCTTTTTTAAAACGGGGCATTCAAAGAAGAGGGGAAGGAAGGTCTCTTGCTGTTGATTGTAACAGGCACATAGGCTATCCCTGTTAACAAAAGGAAGTTTATCTAGTGTCGTAATCCCTCCCTAATTAGGAGTCAGTTGAGAAAGCAAGTTTTTTTAGGGAAGTGCCAATATACTCTAAGCCATTAGTGGCCCCAAATCCGTATGTTTACTTTGGCATTCCTTGGGATTAACAAAATCATGTCCTGCAAAGCTTGTGAGTCCTTTGGAATTCCGACTATGAACATGTTTTCATAATCTAGCGAGGCCTTTGACATTACTAATTTCACAAGCTATGAACCTTGCAAGTAATCTTCTCTGTTTAAGAAGGTGAGAGAAGAAATGTGATCTACCGTCTTTTCCCTTTTGTTCCCAAAAGTTGCTTCCTTTTAGGTAGTATGTGTTAGAGAAAACAGCAGTAATAATTAAAATTGGAACGACTTATCTGAATGTAAGGCATTGTGAAAAACACTGTCATAGGTCAGAAATTTTCTCTCTACGGTGCTGCAGGACAATAGGGTCCGACCCCAAGGTTAACGTCTTTTTCACTAGCCTTGGTGCACTCTAAAGGGTGAAGTAGGAACTGTCTCCGAAATTTAATAAAAATAAACAAAGACAAAAAGATGTGTATAAAAAGTGTTTTTACGTGGAAGAAGATTTCTGCCTTATTTAGGAAAAGTGAGTAGAATTGTGATCGTGAGAGTGGGTGAAAGAGTACAAATGAGGGGTTTTTATAGCATAAACAATGACAAGAGACATTAATATATATTAAAGCAAAAGAAACGTTAAAATGTTAAAGGATATATTATGCATAGTAACTATTAAACGTTATAGTTGTTAATGGATAATAAAGTTGAGAAACCATAAGTCTAAGTTATGGACCAATAATACCAACAATCCCCCACTTGATCCAAAACTTAAGAAACAAACTGTAATAATTTATGAGAAAAATAGGTGAACTAAGTCTTGAACATGTTGTCTAAGAAAATCAGAGACAGAACTTGCTAAAGAAATAATAGCCTTAAAATGCCCTGGTCTCATGATCACTCTAGAGAGATAGCCCAAATACTCTCATAGGAAGGTGGCCACCCCCCACAATTATGTAGGTGAGTCCATCAAGTGTGTACTGCTCACACCACCCAAACTTGGGCTATGGAACTCATTAAGGATTAAACAATCCAACCTCATCAAACGCACTAAAGTCATGCTAGGGATGCAATTCAACAACTGAAGGTATCTCAGTATTATTCCACAACAAAGTACAAGCAAGTAGTCACCACATAACTTCGTTTAACCTATTGAACTTTGTTTCCTAATTCGAGTGTCCATCCTGAGGTTACTAAATAATTGGGCTCAACCTTATCCCTTTAGCTTGCTCTAAAACTAATTTCCTACTCAAAGCTTTTGTAAACAGATCTGCTATATAAGTTTCTCTCTGACTTGACATAGTCTAGAGAAATTACATCATGTCTAATTAAAGTATTGATAGTTTGATATCTCAATCTGATATGTCTACTTTTACCATTATATGGCTTGTTCTTGACAACATAAATTGCAGTCTGTGAATCACAATGAAGGAACACAAAAGGAATTGGTTTTTCCCAAGGTGGGATATCTTCTAAGAGATTCCGTAGCCACTCAGCTTCTCGTCCTGCCAATTCCAAATCCATAAACTCAGCCTTCATTGTTGATCTCACAATACACATTTGCTTAGATGATTGCTAAGACACAACAACTTCTGCTAAGGTAAAAATATAACCATTGGTAGAGTGTATATCATCACTCTCCGTAAGCTAGTTAGCATCAAAATACCCCTCCAATACAGGAGGATGACCACCAAAAGATAATCCATAATGTATAGTATTTTTCAAATACCTCAACAAATGAATCAATGCATTCTAATGCTCTTGATTAGGATTATGAGTATACTTACTAAGTCTACTCCTGCAGTATGCAATATCAGGACGAGAATAGTTCATTAATAACATCACACTACTAAGAATCTTAGTATACCCAGCTTGGTTTACACTATCACCAAAATTTTTCTTTAAAGCAACACTAGCGTCACAGGGAGTTTTGACTGGATCAACATCATAGTATCCAAACTTCTTCAAAAGTTTATCAACATAATGAGTTTGATTCAACTTAAAATCAGAGTTAGTCCTATCAACTTTGATTCCCAAAATAAAATCCACAGGCCCAAGATCTTTGATATCAAAAGAAGACTTTATAAAACTCTTGGTAATATTAATGACAGATAAACTAGTGCCAAAAATAAGCATATCATCCATATAAAGAGTTATGATTACACAACTGTTGGCATCAAATTTCACATAAATGCAAGAATCAGCATCACAAAAGGTGAAACCATATTTGAAAATCTCACTTTCAAATTTCTTATTATGCCACTGTTTGGGAGCTTGTTTAAGTCTATACAATGACTTAACCAACTTATACACCTTTTGTTCTTGATTAGGCACTTTAAATGCCTCAGGCTGGACTATATAAATTTTCTCATCTAGATCATCATTCAAGAAAGTTGTCTTAACATCCATTTGGTACACATGAAACTTAAATATGGAGGCAATAGCAAACAACATTCTTATAGTCCAATCCTTCCTTTTGTTTAAAACCTTAAATCACAAATCTTGCCTTGAGCCTCTCAATGGTTCCTTCAGGTCTTAATTTCATTTTGAAAATCCACTTACACTCCAAAGGCTTACACCCTCGAGGTAGATCAATAAGACCTAAGTTTTATTAGACATGATTGACCCTAATTCATTATCTGTGGCTTCATTCCAAAACATAGCATCCACATATCTCATTGCTTCCTCATAAGTTTTAGGATCTTCCTCAATAATATAAGTCACCACAAAAACATCATTTATCTCCTTAGGTTTTGTCATAACAAAGGAAGTAATAAAGTCATAACCAAAACTAATGCGTACTCTAACTCTTTTGCATCTCTTGACTCCATAATTGATCCATAAGTGTTAGACCCCTCTTCCTTAACCATAAATCTATAGGCAACACTATTAGAGGCATATCCCACAAAATTTGAATCAATGGTCTTAAGACCAATTTTCTTCCTCTTATGTTCAGGTAGAGCAACCTTAGCAAGACACCCCCACACTTTCAAAAAATGCAAGTTAGGTGGATAATCTTTCCAAATTTCATACAGGGTTCGACCTAGTTTCTTATGAGAGACTCTATTTAGAACATAATAAGTTGAAAGAATAGCTTCCCCTATATAAAATCAGGTAATCCTGAGGAAATCAACATTACATTCATCATATCATTGAGTGTTCGATTTTTTCTCTCAACTATTCCATTTTGTTCAGGTGTATAAGGGCTGAAAGCTCATGAATAATACTAACTTTTTTACAAAAATCAGCAAGGAAATCAGTATTATACTTACCACCTTAATCAGATCTTAATCTCTTAATTTTCCTTTCTAATTGGTTCTCAACCTCAGATTTCTATTTTATAAACATTTCCTCTACATCACTTTTATTTTTCAATAAGTAAATCTTAGTAAATCTTGAAAAAATCATCCACAAAGGTAATATAATATTTCATGCCTCCTTTACTTGTAAAATTCTTAAAATCACCTAAATTTGTGTGCACCAAGTCCAAAAATTGTGACGCTCTCTCAGTCACGGATTTAAAAGGTTTCTTAGATTGCTTAGCCTCAACAAAA
Organism: Erythroxylum divaricatum; assembly: GCA_025434745.1. Lineage (NCBI taxonomy): Eukaryota > Viridiplantae > Streptophyta > Magnoliopsida > Malpighiales > Erythroxylaceae > Erythroxylum > Erythroxylum divaricatum. Next base: position 21,311,627 of record JANTPM010000002.1, read on the forward strand.
ATTTGACATTTTTTTATTTCATTAGTGATATGGTTAGGTAATAAGTTTAAACTTTGCATCCTCTTAATTGACCTCACATTCACATGCCCAAGTCTAGAGTATCATAGGTCTAATGACTTAACAATATAAGCAGAAGAAATAAATGCATTCATTTTAACGTCAAATACAAATAAGCCCCCATTACAAAACCCTTTTCCAACAAAGTTCTCATTCTTAGTCAGAACTAGCTTATCAGAATCAAAGGTCAACTTAACACTGACTTTGTTAACTAATGCACCAGAAATCAAGTTTCTATGTACATCAAGAACAAGTAAAACATGTTCTAATGCCAACACTTTTCCAGAAGTGAGTTTGAGAGTGACTTTGCCAACTCCTTGAACAAGAACTCTACTAGAGTTGCCCATATATACGAATTCACCATGAACAACATCATTCAACTCTTTAAACAGGTATTTGGTGTAGGCATGACGTGTGGCTCCTGTGTCAATGATCCACTTGACCAAATTTTCAACAAGGTTGACTTCGAACACTATAGCAGTAATGATCTCCTCGTCATCATCAGTTTCAACCATATTAGCTTGAGGCTTGCCAAAGCTCTTCTGGTTACCCCATTGGTACCCCGTTTGGTTTCTTTTCCTTGAACTGTCGTGGTTTCTATCCTTGGCCTTTCTTCTCATAGTTGATTTTAGCTTGATAATTGGCAACAGGATGGCCTGGCTTGTGGCACCACCAATAGTCACCATCAATTCTTTTGGGCTTAAACTAACGCTGCTTATCATTGAAAGATTTGTTTTGTCCACCATTCTTCTTGAATTTATTAGCATTTCTATGTTCTACCAATGAGCCTTAACAATAAGGACAAGGGTGAGTGTTTTGGTCTTATCTTATGCACGGTTGACATCCTCAATCTTTATATGTCCTATCAACTCCTGAAATTACATATCTTTCTTTTTATGCCTCAACTGGTTTTTATACTCATTCCATAAGGCAGGTAGTTTCTCAATAAGGGCATTAGCTTGAAACAACTCACACATGTTCATACCCTCGGCAAAGATTTCAGTAACTATATTTTCATACTCATGTAGTTGGTCCATAATAGGCTTATCATCAACAACGATAATTTTTAACCACCTAGCAACTGCATATTTCTTAGTACCGACATCATCCGTCCCATATTTCACTTCTAAAGCATCCCAAATTTTCTTAAAAATTTTATACTTGCATTAGATATCAAACAAAGGGTTGATCATATGGTTGAGTAATACTCCCCTAATGGTACGATTATCCTTAATATTCTTCGGGTTAGTATTGTCACTAGGAGTTTTTTGAAATAGTACATAATCGATTTCATATTATTGAAAGTAAAATAGAATTTTCTTAGACAATCATTTAAATTTCTCCCATCCAGAGGCTCTAATCTTGTTAGGTCAGGTATAATTTTCAGGGCTACGGTGATAAGGACTGAACTTATATGGGGAACAGTTAGTGCAGAACCTACGTTGGTCTCATTTGCAAACAACATATTAAATCCAAAAGCAAAAATGTTTCACACGAAATAATCAACAGTACAAAGAAAACAACATTATATTCTGACTTCTACCAAAATAAATATGCAGCAGCAAAATCGCAGTAATTTACAACAAACGATAGCAACGAAGTAATTTCCTACTTAGATTGTTAGAGAAAATAACGGTAATAATTAAAATTGGAACAACTTATCTGAATGCAAGGCGTTGTGAAAAATCACTGCCCTAAGTTTGAAATTCCCCCTCTATGGTGCAACAGGACAATAGGATCCAACCCCAGGGTTAACGCCTTCTCCCCCAGCTTCGGTGAACTCTGAAGGCTAGAGTAGGAATTGTCTCCGAAAATTAATAAAAACAGACAAAGGCAAAATAGGAAAGACAAGAAGGTATGTGTATTAAAGGTGTTTTTTATATGGAAGAAGATGTGTGACTTATTTAGGAAAAGTGAGAAGAATTGTGATCGTGGGAGTAGGTGAAAGAGTATAAATGAGGGGTTTTTATAGCATAAATAATGAAAAAAGGCATTAATAGATATTAAAGCAAAAGAAATGTTAAAACGTTAAAGGATATAATATGCATATTAACTATTAAAAGTTATAGTTGTTAATGGATAATAAAGTTGAGAAACCATAGGTCCAACATTATAGCTATTAATGGATAATAAATTGAGAAACTGTAGGTCTAAGTTATGGACCAATAACACTAGCAGTATACATGGATTCAACAAACTAATAAGGATTATTTATGAGTTAGGAGTCACCATATTCTCTTGGCTATAAAATTTTTTTTTGCAAATAACTACTAATGGAATAACAAGGTGCCCTTTATGTTTAGGCGAACAGACTATTTTTGAACTTATCTTTGCTTTGTATCTCCTAGTGGAAGTACCTTATCTTATGAACTGTCTAAAAATCCTCTCCATTGACTTAATTGTTCCTTTATCGAAACTAAAATGAAAGCTCCACTAGACATTCATTGAGTTTAAAATCGATTTTATGAGCATTATTCTGCCTGCTAAAGAGAAAGGAGTTACATCATGTCCTGATCCTCTTCTGTTTTTTTCTAATTAACAGCATCATGCATTCCTTGTAATATAATCCTTATAAAGCGATGAGACCTAGTATTTAAAGAAGGTTGAAGGAATTTCAGACTAGAGATCTATGCTAGCCAATTTGCATTAGGAAGTGCACTCATGGAAATGATGATAGAACATTTGTTTGTATTTATTTCCAAACCTAAAATTCTTGTGAACAAGTGAATAATTTGAATAAGTAGGAAAATCGACCTATCATACACCTTAGAGAATAGGAGAATGTCATCAACAAATAAGAGATGTAATATTTGTAATTTCTTACGCCTTTGGTGGAACTAGAAGGATATGTCTTGCTTAATATTATACTCTAGTAACCTCGACAACACCTTCATGCACAATAAGAAAATGCAGGGTGATAAAGGGTCTCCATGTCTTATCCTTTTTTCTCCTTGGAACCATTTTGTTGGCTCACCATTAATAAGGATCAAATAAGTTGGAGAGTATATGCAAATTTGTATCCAATACCTAAACTCATGAGTGAAATTGAAGGCTTCGATCATTTGAGAGATGAAAGACTAGCTCAACAAATCAAAAGTTTTGTGGAGGTTAATTTTGATGGCATAGTTTAGAGAGGAAAACTTTCTGGAATTACCCCCAAGCAGCTCCTAAGTGATCAAGATGTTGTGCTAATATGACGATCTTCTATAAATATGACTTAAGCTGGATTGATTATAGAGGGTAAAGCCTTAAAATAAAATTGCAACAAGAAATTAAACAAAACCTCTAAAATAACTAGAGTTTTGAGTTTGGGATAAGGCAGATATAGGAACATTTAATTGTTTTGACTAAGTTGCTTAATTCAATAATCTCTAAAATAATAGAAGAAACTATGGCTTTCACTTATGGTCAGGCTTTTTGGAAGAATATCCCATTCAAACTCTTAGGTCAAAAACCATATCCTAAACATCCCTTTCCTAGAAAGGTGTTTCCAAATACTAGTTTATCTCATAGGAGAATTGATTTAAAAAAAGGGATCTCAATAGTTGTAGGTTACGTTGAGAGTTCTTTGATTGAACAAGGATCTTCACGAAATAGAGATAAGCCCCTTCCTTTAGCTGGTCCTGTGAGGAAATCAAATTATCCTAGTGATTTAGAAAACTATTAATTCCTGATTTTTTCTTGACAAGATCAAGTTAAAAAAGAAACTAGAATTATTGTTTCCTTGTTTTGACCAATTTACTCAGGCCAATTATCTAAGAAGGGAGTAATGATCCTTCACAACTCTAATATAATTTTATAGAGTTTGTTTCTCTTGGTCTAACCACCAATCTTGCCCAGGGTAAGTCATTGTTAAGCTTTGTATAATATCCATAACACCTTTAGTCTATAGTACTTACGACTTAGTGTTTGAATTGGTAGCAATTTTGAGGAGTTAAATTTCCCTTTTGAAGCATTCCAATTTTTTCGCGCAAGTGAAAGTTTTATGGCCTCTTATCTCTACATCTTTTCCCCTTCTCACTGTTTTCATAAACCCTTTGCGATTGGTGAGATAGTTATTGAATTGAAAAGGAAACCTTCATCTAATCCCTGCAACTATGCTTTATATCACCATTGGTGGATGATTCGACACTGAAAGATTTAAGAAAGTTGCCTTACTCTTTAGATAATCTACCAACCATTTGCCATCCACCATTACCCTATCCAGCTAAGAATCAGGTTACTTGTTTGACAAAGTATGGAAATTGCCCTCCATGCTTAGATCACTAACCTTGAGGGTATTAATACATTAAAAAAAGTGCATGGAGTAGATTTTTAAATGGATGTTCCCTTCTACTTCAGATGAATATAAAGTACTATTGAAATTGCCTAAAAATAACCATAGATCTTGAATATTTTGCTTGATATTTACAAGGTTTGTCCAGATCTCTTGCCTTTGAAATCTAAAGTTAGATATGTATATAAAAGTAACCTTTATTAGTTTAGCATCTCTAATTAATGATATTCTAGTATGGATTTATTGGCAACTAGAATGAAGACTATCGACATGTACTTTTTATCTATAAAAAATGATGGTGACCCTTCCAAAATGATGGTGTCTATGGTTGGAATCAAAAGACCAAAGCTAACCACTTAATTTTAAGCTTACAAAATTCTCTTGAGATAGCTTTGTTTACAAGACTCCCATAACTATAATCTTATTCTTAAAAGTAAAATTAACTAGTACAATTTTTTTGGGACTATTAAGTCCCTGTTAATTCCATTCTGCAATATTTATTATAAAGAGGAAGCTTGATTAGATGAGCTATCTTTTTTCCCACATCTGTTTGGCTTTTTCCTGGAAATTGCCTAGAAGTTTTTTTTCCTTCACTACTTCAGTTGATGTGGAGGAACTTTCACTAGGTTCAATACCTTTGTCCTCCATATTAGCCATCTATAGTTTGTCCCCATTTTGATCTAATTAATTTAGTTTAACTGGGTTATCATTATTTTTTATCTTCAATATGGATTTGTTTGGCTTAAAGATTCCAAAATCATTGTTACAACTCTTTTTTAATAATTCCTTAGTTGGACGAAGTCTTTTCTACATCAAGATTCAGTAATTCATCATACGCACCATGTTCGAATTTCGTATTAGTTTCATTCCATTTTTTTTTCATTCTAGTTCTTCATTGGTAAGAGACACATATTGTATCTTCAACCAATTCCTCCTCCTCATTTAATCTTAGAATCAGAATATTTTCTAGAAGCTTCTTGTCATTCTAAATTTTGACCCAAAGCCTAGTGTATCTAATTCTTCTTCTATACATGGTTGTCTCATCTATGCAAATAACGACCCTGACAAAGCTAGTAAAAGAATCTAGGCCCTTAGTCGACCAGTATTCAAGAGGGATATCATGCAAGTTAATATAAATTGATATTTGTTCCTAAGTGACACATTCCCTCTTCAGACCATACCTCTATAGTTGAATAAAAAGTAGTTGGGTCCAAATGTGCCAGAGGCCTGCTTCCATCACCTCTATGGCATTATCACAATTTGTAAATTTAAAGATTATTAAATTATCCTCCAATAACAAAACTTCCACCAACCCCTTATTTTTCTACGCTTTAATAATCTATTCCTTCACTAGCAAGAAAGCTAATATCTTTTTGTAGAATAATTTGTTGGAACCCCACCCTGGTGTGACACGTGTCTGACGTCCCATGTGACATCTGGACACGCATCCCAAGAGGGAGGAATTCCTCACCACAGAAGAAACTCAAATCAAAACTTATTTCTCTTACTTCCGAACGTATCTTGATAAATTCGTCCTAAACTCCCCCTATAAAATTGATCTGCTTAGGGCCCATAATTAAATCTAATTCTTAAGCTAAAATGAAATTGCATGTCTCTGAGTTAATAAGCATCAAAAAGCACCTCAATCGGATCTCTTTAGATTAAGAAAATCACCAAAATATGAGAGCATGTTCAAAATTTCCGTCTAATTGACTCTCTTTGATTAATCCACAAAATTCAACTTAATTCGAAAATTATAAATTTTTGCATGAGAGGGTAGAAATTTTTTTTTTTTTGAAAAACGATGCTTCAAAAACTGAGTGAATCAGAGGCCAAACGAAAAAGTTACAAGCAAAAGAGTGAGAGGAGGTTTAATTTGGAAAAAGGAAAATGAAAGAAAATGAAAGAAAATTAAAAACATGAGGAAGAAGGAAAGAAAATCCAGAATTCCCAATCTGGTTGAAAATCAGAGATTAGGCGTGAGCACGTCTAAGAAATCTAGAGACTAGACGGGGCCACACCTAAGGATGAAATCTAGAGTTGCAGAAAATTTTAGAATTTACAAAAATCATAACCTTTGCTCCCATACTCCAAAATTTACAAATTGGGTATCAAAAGAAAGCTCAAAGGAAGCTCTACAACTTCCATGAAGGATTCAAAAATTAAATTGGCTTCTAAGTGGGTCAAAAATTACTTCAAAGTTACTGTCCAAATTGGAATTGTCCTACTCAAGACCAGAAGTTTGAAAATTCATATCTTTTAACACAATAGCCTAAAAATGTCATGTTTTACCTCAATGGAAAGATAAAAAGACGATTTACAAATTTCATGAAGGAAGAAAAAACCAGTTTAGTCTCTAAAGGATGGAAAAACTCTTTCAAAGCTACTGCCTATAAAAAGACCATATGAACAGTAACTGTATTCTTCCAATCCTCATAACTTCTTACTCCAATTTCCTAAAATTACATATTATACCTCAATGGAAAGGGTAAAAGATGATTTACAAAATTCATGAAGGATGAAAAAGTCAATTCAGTCATTAAAAGAGGTAAAAACTCACTCAAATGTACTGCTCATATAATGACCAATAAAACAATAAACATAACCATATAAACAGTAACTGAATGTATTCCCAACCTCATAACTTTTTATTCCTAACTCCAAAAATTGCATATAATACATCAATGGAAAGAGTAAAGGAGAATATATATCTTTTATGAAGAATGTAAAAATCAATACAGGCTCTAAGGAGGTAAAAAACCATTCCAAAGATACTACCCAACCCATACCCTTATCAACAGTAACTGTCATCTTTCAAACCTTATAACTTCTTCATCCTAAGTCCAAAAGTGACAAGTTATATACCATTGGAAAGCTCTAAACATGTGCTACAATCTTCAAGAAGACCCCTCAATCCAATTTAAGCTCTAAGAGGGTAAAAAATACAAACAAAGTTTCTGCACATTTTTACAAAAATTTGACAGCACCTCCCCTAATCAACTAGCCAAAACTTCAGTCTTCAATCCAAACTTAAGCACCCGCACAAAACTCAATCTGTTGGACCCCGAATTTTTTTTATGATGTCATTAAGCATGAATTGTGATAATTAAGTGTTTATGCCTTAGTTTGATTAATTTTGGAGTATTAGTGGATAATTGAGGTGTATTTGCGTTTAATGTGGTTGAAATGAGAAATTAGAGGGTAAGAGTGTATGAGGGCTTTTTGGGAAGTTTACTTAGGTTGGAGTGATTTAGGCTTGTCTAGGAGGGGTTAAATGGTCTTTAGACCTAAAATACTTAGAAGAAAATAGAAGAAAGAAGGAAAAGAGAAGAGAAAAGAAGAAGAGGAAGCCGTCGGTGGAGGAAAGAGGAGAAGAAAAGAGAGTTTGTGATTCTAAGAGATTTCCGACAGTTTCTAACCATTTCAGGTAAGTTCTGCTTGTGTTAATCTTGTTTTGGTTAGATTAAACTTAGAAGAATGTTGAATGTAGCAGAATCGAAGGATTAGGGTTTTTAGGGCAAAAATGGTTAGATTTCTTAGGTTGGTGTGTTTATGGCTGATTTTGAGTTGCTACTGGGTTAGAAATGTAGTATAAGACATGATCTAAGGCTTAGGTGTGTTGCATTTGAGTTTGGGAAAAGATTGAAGTTAAAAAATGCTAGGAATCGAGTTTCGGAGTCGTTCTCCAGACCCGCACGTCGCGACGTGCGTATAAACACGCCGCTGCGTGCGAGAAAGGGAAGCAACGTCGCGATGAATTAATGGTTATTCGCCGTGACGTGTGAAGGCGTGGTCTTCGCCGCGGCGCACATTGGTGTGCACGCCGCGGCGAGCGTGGGCTATTCATCGCAACGAGCGTGGCTTTCGTCGCGACGAGCGAAGTCTTCGTCGCGGCGAACGTCCCTACGTCGCGACGAGCGCCCTGGTTCTGGCAAAGATGAAGTTTGGTATTTTCGGCATATCTGTTGCTATAGATGTCCAAATGAGGTGATTTTTGGATTCGTTGTGATCTAGAGATAAAGGATTACAAGTTTTATGAAGAAGGGAAGTTCGGAATTAGCTTGTAAGGGTTCGGAATTTTAGGTGGAATTCGAGTGGAGACTTTTAGTACTTTTCCTTATAGATTTTCAAGCTTTTGAATATTTTCCTTTGAATGTTAATTAAATGAGAACTTGGTTTATTATAGGGAACCAAGCTGACCTGACCCAATCGCAAGAGGAAGGACACCAGTGAGTTGGATACTCGAGCGATATTAGGTGGGTAATATGTTTATGGTTATTGTGTGTATGGGCAAATTGCCTTGTGTATGCTTGCTTGCTTGCTTGCATTA
>JANTPM010000002.1:21338388-21353046 GCA_025434745.1 Erythroxylum divaricatum
GAATTAAACCTACCTAACTATACCCAAACCTTACCTAAGCTATAAGCATCAAAATCTACTCAAAATTCCAAAGAAACTCACATTTTTCTTACCTTGAAAGTATACCCACGAAAATTCTCCTTCTCTTAGCTTTGATGGAACTCTTAAACCTTTCCTTTCTCTACTCCTTCTAAAACTCTACTACCCTTCTCTAAGCAAGAAAAACCTAAGACCAAAGTCTCTTCTTCTTCTTCTTCTTCTTCTTCTTCTTCTTCTTCTTCTTCTTCTTCTTCTTCTCTACACGACTCTCACTCTCTCAAATTCTCTAGAATTTTCGTGATTCATCTTCTCATAAGCCTAACACATGACTTTTTTAATTAAAACCTAAGCCCCACTTATCCAAAACTATGTAGTTTTGGTCCCTTCCCTTTCCATGCAATATTTTCTCCTTTTCTTATAACATTTTTGCTTCTTTCTCCTACATGCACAAAAATCCCCTATTAATTTCCTCTTGTGTTTATATTTAAAACTTAAATAGACCAAATTAACCTTCCACATTAGCCTTAGACTTTAAAACCAAATAGGGAAATACCTAAAATGCCCCTAAGCCATTTTATTCCTTTCAACTTCTAACAACAATTCAATTCTAATTTAAATCAAACCCTCATTTAACTTTCATCCCTCTAAACACTATAACCCTCAGTTTATGCCATCTAAAAGGAAAATTCAAATTAAACCCTCAAAAATAACATAAACATGCTTAATGCGAATCGGGGCCCAACAGTTGTAGTACGATGGCGGCGACACTAAAAGCTATTTTGGTGCATGAGTTTGTTTTGCTCGTGGGGATCCAGCGGTGCAGATGTAGCTGTGAGTATAGATAGGATCGACCAATGGGAGGAATTGGGGGCTTATCGTTTTACCGATGTGTCGTATCCATATATCCATATCTTTCTTTCTTGCCGGTGGTCTGATAAAGATCTTGTGGGACCACTTTTTTAAGCTTAATATAACCGTTGGATGTTATTGCCACGTAGGACATTCTTTAGCTACACCACGTAGGATTTTCTTTATCCAATAATGGCATGCCAAGTGGCTTTAAAGTTGTTAGCAGGAGACACTCAAGAAAAATTGGCCTTTATTTGTAAGATTTTCTTTTTTATTTTTCGCAATTCATTTACTCGTATCCAATCAAATTTTGTTTTTTCAGTTCGATCATAAATTAAATTAAATTTCAATTTTTCAGTTCGATTAAAAATTACAACACCTAAATACACACGAATATTTGAATCAATCGATGGGGCCTAAGTTAAGCTTTTCACGTGGGCTTGACGTAATTATCTAACTCCGATACTATTAATAATGTTGACACAGTTACATATGGTCATCAACTGATAATTAATAACTATTTATTATTGAATAAAAATATTTTTACTATTTTTCATAATTATGATAATTTAATAATGATAGCCTTAAGGTTTTCTTTGATTTTTTTATTTGTAAGTTACTAATTTTTTAAAAAGTAAATTTTAAAAAATCATATCGATAGGATAAGAAATTTGAAATTTAAAGATTAAATTGATAATTATATTGTCATAAAATTAACATATAATAAAAATTAAAAATTAATTAAATTTGAAGTAGGATTGAAGAAAGAAATCATTCCTATCCATAAAAAAGCTAAAATTTAATTAAAATTTATAAAATAAAAAATTAACTAATTTATTTTAATTTATAAAAATAAATTAAATTACAAAATTAAATTCAATCCCAAGGTTATTAAAACCGGACCGGACCGGCCGGTCCGACTGGAATTTGTCTGAACCGGCCAGCTGTCCGGTTCGGTTTTAATGAATAACCCTTGCAAATCAAAATCGGTCGGTTTATTAGAGAACCGGCCGGTTTTCTTAGGAACCGGTTATTTGATAACCGAAACCCTTTTCGTTCTTTTTCGTACAGGAAGATGAGAAGGACGATGAGAGTGCTGCCGACAATAATAGTAGCAAGACAGATGAACTTCACCCTGTTGGTCCACTCGAGAAGCTTCAGATTCCGTCTCAGCTCAGTATCGCATCAAGGGCTCGGGATTCCCAGACAAGAGAGTCAGCAAATCCCAGTAGCGAAAATGACAAGTTGGTGGATCTAAAGGAATCTACTTACAATGAATTTCGAAATTTATCAGGGCTTGGAAGACAGATCCAAACTTTGCCTGCTCTGTTTCGCTCTGTTTTCGGAGGACGTGGAAGTGAAGAAAAGGTTATTGATTTACTGGTGGGTTGGCGAGGGCCTGGTGGAGTAAACGGCCGAGGAGACGGCGGAGGAAGATGCAGAGAAGGTCATCGAGGAACTTTGTAGCAAGAAGTTCAAAAATATGGGAACCGTTGATGGACCGGAAGCATACTGAACGGAAGAGAAGAGAAGTGACGATCGGCGTTATGAGGCCTCACCGTGTTTCACCGGAAATGGCTAAGCTTGTAGGAACCAACGAGATTTCTCGAACCCAAGCTTTGAAGCTCATTTGGGCGCACATCAAGGGCAACAATCATCAGGACCCTAATAACAAAAAGAGTCGAGATTGAAGGAGGGCACCGTAATCCTAAAGAAGAAAGGAGTATGAGGTTTAGGACCACAGTGTGTATAAAGAAACCAGGACTACAGCAAATATACTCCACCGCCATTAAATCACCCATATTCTTCTTCTTCAATACACTCAAAGATAACAGATGCTCCCAACAAAAAGAAAGAAAAATCACTTTTTTCCTTCTGGGTATTCCTCAAAATTCAGAAAGAAAAGGCCCAGCTAACAGTTATCACCGAACAGAGAAACCAGAGCTCATTAGCCTCCATTTCTCGAGATCTTTAACCAAAAAGCTCAATAATTTAGCCACCAAAGAGGCAATAAAATGAGAAACTTGGGCGTAAAAATACTAACAAAAAAAATTCAAGTGGGTCTAAAAAGATTTCACAAATTAAGCAGAAGGGTATTCTCTAATTACACTCTGTATGTATATCCCTAAAGCGAGAGAAAAGTGAGGAACGTAAGGAAAGTAGAACTGGGTAAGGTCGAAAGAGACAGAGACAGATGGCACCGTAATCCTAATAAGTAATAACAAAAAGAGTCTTTCTCAACTCCAATCCAAATGGCCGGAATTCGTCTGCCACCAGAGGATTCCGACCTCTCTCAACTGCAGCCACGAGCTGCTGCTGGGGATCATATCTCCGATGACGAGAGGTCCGTGGCTGCTGACTCCTGGTCCATTAAGAGCGACTACGGCAGCACTCTCGACGACGATCAGAGTCACACCGATGCCGCCGAGGCTCTGTCCGCCGCCAACTTCCGTGCTGCTTCTGATTACAGCTCTGACAAGGATGAAACAGACACCGAAGGAGTCGCGTCCATGCTGGGTATGCAGAGCTATTGGGATGCTGCATATGCTGATGAGTTGTCCAACTTTCGTGAACATGGCCATTCTGGTGAAGTTTGGTAATACTTTTTGTTGATTCGTGCCAATTTGTGTAGCCTTAAATACTTCTACTTTTCCTCTGCAGGATATCTTGTGCCTAGTGGAATATAAATAATAGGTTTCTCGATAGTTTGGTTTAATCTCTTGGATGTCTCATTTGTGAAGTGTAAGTGGATATTTGATTTTAGTTTCTTGCCCCTCCTACCTGGAACTTTTGGTATTTTCCCAATTGTAAAGCAACAGTTCTTGAATCAGACAATTCAGATAGGACATTTAGATCCCTGCCTCTGTTGAAATTAAAAAAACAAAGAAATAGAAGATCATATCATGCATACTATTTTCACATGAATTCGAGTGGTTAACTCTCGATTGAGACATTTGTTTTACTTTGTGGTGCTCTTGCTACAATTTTGAGCTGTGACACAAAGATAGACGCAACTCCGAAATGTATCCCGACATCGGATAATTTTCAGCTCAGAATAACAATATGGGGAAATGTTATTTGGATGTGGACTTCCATATATTCTCCTTTAGATTCTAAAATTATACTAATTTTATCTAAACCTTGAGATTGAGTGAATTATCCTATACAAGAGTAATGCTACAGTTTGGGATGTAATTTTAGGCTGGAAACTCCTTTAAAAGTGAGTATTTTTAATAAAATTAATTTTGCTGTGCATAGTTTTCCATCATTGGACTTAATTGCTGCAATTTACTTTTTACTTTTCTGTTCCACGTGGCTTATATTATTTTGAATTCATTTATTTCATCTTTCCCTCTCTCTCTTTTTTTTTCTAAATTAAATTTCCTTATTTCTCTTTCTTTCGTAGGTTTGGGGCTGATGTAATGGATGTTGTTGTTTCTTGGACCAAACAGTTGTGCATAAACATGTCACTAGGTCACTTTCCCAATCACGTTGACAATTTCAAGTCTGAACCTGTTGAGCAGGGTGAAAAGTATTTGTCCAGCTGGACAGTGCTAGATGTTGGGACTGGCAATGGTTTGCTGCTGCAAGAACTGGCTAAGCAGGGGTACACTTATGAGAACTTTCCTATAGTTCTGGTATTAAGTTAGATGGATAGAAAGAGTCTTTCTGATATCATTGCTCATTTTACTCCCATTTCTAACATATGGCAACGTATCATATTTACCATAAAATGGATACAGTGTCTTGAAAGTTATACCCCTCACTCATAAGTGATCTTTGAAGAATTTAAAGTGACGTCAAACAGTAACTTGTTTGTTCATACAAATGGACAACAACAATATTATCTTTTTCAAGAACAGGCGTTTATTTGCTTAATTATGACCATGGTGTACTATGCAATCAATTGAATAACTGGATCATTCCTTAAAATTTGTTAGCGATTCTGGGATTTGATGGGTATTTTATCGAGTATATGTCATTGTTTAGCCACTAGGCTAAAAGTGTTTTGACTAAAAAGCTTGGATATAGAAGTTCTAAGAAAAAAATCTACTCTTACATGCATATTTAGATGATATCACTGCATATGTTGGAAAAGGAAAAGATTAGTTACATGATAATGTTTTCTACAAGATTTGTGTTGTAAAATTTTGCGGGAAAAGCTTGTTGAGTAGCTTGTTATTTGAAGGAAGGTTTTTGTGTGAAAGTCTGAACTATAATTCATTGGTGTAGGTTAATTAAAGTTTCTTAAAGTGCTTAATAACAAATAGAATTCATTTTAATTTACAACCACTGTAACTATATTTAAGTTGTTGAATTTATTGTAGTTGGGTATACCAAGAAAGATCAGCTTATGTATTAAGAATGGTGAATGATCTTCATAGCTGAATGGACAGCTTTGCAAATAAAAGGCTGATTGGTTGGGGAACGTATTAAACCACTAAATTTTGCTAAAGTATTTCTTTATAACTTAGATGATGGAGAACCAGAGGAATAATTAATACCAAAATCATTTATCACTTACCAGTGCACGACCTTTTGATTGCAGGTAAGAAAAAAATGTGAATATAGTCTCATGTTGGTACTTACTAACACATATTTTTGGAAAAAGTATAATCCGTTAATCAAACAGGAAAACTCTCCAAGGAGAAAATGATTGATTGATTCTGGAGAATATTTGACATGACTGAAAATTGAATTCATTTGTTCTATAATGTCTACAAGTGGCAGAAAGTTTCAGAAATATGAAATCTGCAGGAAGTAGCATGCATATGGGACACTTTTCCCATGTCACTTTGTGATCATAAATCATATAGGTCTTTGTTGTATCATGTCTTCTTGAAAATTCTTTGTTTGCTGTGTTTCCCAATATCAAGGATGGACTTTTGCCTCAAGATCTTCAAAACATTTGTTGTAGTACTTATGCTAAATTGTTGACATCCGTTAACAAATGTGTCATTTTCCAAATTGTCAACTTCCATTATGTGATCTTAATTGTTCAACCTCCACTACAATATAGCTGGTAGGAGTTTGTGTGTGAAAGAGCACAAGAGAACATAACTTGCTCAAAATTACAGCCAGATGGTGTACTTTGATCTGGTTTACATTACCTAATCAACAAAGTCTTTGCTGAAATGCTTATGAAGATAATAGTGTACTTCCGCTGAACTCTAAGGGAAATTAAAAATACCAAAGAAAACAAACTTGCCCATCTTTCTGAAAAGAAAAAGAGAAAGTGCTCTATCCAATACATTTTTACGTTTGTATTCATTGTGGAGTATCAAAATCTTAGAAGATGCAGCTAAGTTGTATTTCACGAGAGCTTAACTGAAACCTACTTTAGAAGGGACAGAGTATCATCAATATTGTTGTATTCATTTGGAGAAATAAAGTTTTCACTTTTCCATTCTTCACGATATGCATTTGAATGTTATTTTTTCTGTGTCTTTAGGTTCTGCGAGTTGACTGGAGTCGACTACAGTGAAGGGGCAATTGAACTTGCTCGTAGACTTGCTGTTCGTGATGGGTTTCCCAACATCGAATTTTTGGTATGCCAGAGCTGAGTTGTCTGTTCTTACTTTGATAGCAGATATCTGTATTGTAAGAGAGGATTGCGTGGTCTTTTTTTAATTTTATTTATTAAAATTCTTAATTCTTTTTTAACATTTAATTTATGGATATTTAGCAGATTGAGTTTTTCTCCAATAAAACTTGCATAAATTAAGGGACTTCACAGAAAAAAGTTTATCAACACAAGATCTATATTTCCACATGACACGGAATGTTGTTGGGGTTACAGTTCATTAGTATAGCACTAGGTGGAAGCTTTCCTGTACTTATTAACTCATTTGCTGATGCTCCATGAGAATCTAGTTCGTAGCGGAAATTCATAAACCAATATTCACAGACTTCTATCTTGTTCATCAAGTACTAGTCATTGTTCCCAGTTTCAGTTTTTGTTGACTATTTATCTTCCTCCTTTCATCAAGATATTTTCCTAAATCCTTTATCATATCCCACATTTGATATGTTAACCTCAAAAGTTGACAAAACTTTTCTTTTTATTAAATGAATTATTGCGAGTCTTATTGGTTCTTAGGATATCTTCAGTGCTAGTCTCCTCATTCCTAAATGTTATTTAGAAACTTACAAAGGTCTACGCAATACCATTTCTAGAAAGGTTTGCTGGTGAATCATTTATCTCTAATCACATCGAGTCTTCTTAACAAGCTTTAAAGGAATCCTGTTCATTCAGTACACTCACTTGGGGATTCATTCAGTACACTCACTTGGGGATGAATGCTTATAAACTCTTCGCATAATACTAATAGTCTGGGTATGTCATTCATGTGAATGACAATCCATGTTTTTCATGATTCTGGTCCTGCTGTAGTTCATGCTCTGTAGTCAATGGCCAGGGTATATAGGAGCATCAGGTAAAGTTATTACCTGATAGTCATTTATTTCTGATCACATTTAGTCTCCTTAAAAAACTTTACAGGGATCCTGTTCCTTCATTAAGCTCAGGAATGAATGCTTGTAAACTCTTCACATGATGTTAATAGTCTGGGTTTGTCTTTCATGTGAATGACTACTCATGTTTTATTATGGTTTTGATCTTGCTCTAGATCGCCAATGGCCAGAGTGTATAGGAGCATCAGGTAAAGTTATTACCTGATATTTATTTATTCTGATCACATGTAGTCTTCTTAAAAAGCTTTATAGGAATCCTGTTCATTCATCCTCTCAGGAATGAATGCTTATAAACTCTTCAGATAATGTTAATAGTCTGGATTTGTCATTAATGTGAATGACAACTCATGTTTTATTATGGTTTTGATCCTGCTGTAGATCGCCAGAGGCCAGTGTGTATAGGAGCATCAGATAAAGTTATTCCCTGATAGTCATTTATTTCTGATCACATTTTGTCTTCTTAAAAAGCTTTATAGGAATCCTGTTCATTCGTTACGCTCAGGAATGAATCCTTATAAACTCTTCAGACAATGTTAATAGTCTGGGTTTGTCATTCATGTGAATGACAAATCATGTTTTGTTATGGTTTTGATCCTACTGTAGATCATCCTCTGTCGTCAATGGCCAGAGTGTATAGGAGCATCAGGTAAAGTCATTACCTAATAGTTTTTCTTCCCTCCTTGAGCTACTTGCTCCTTGATCCTTCTTTATGTTTATGTTTTTAGCATTGTTTTGCTCCTGCTTTAATTCATGCATTATAACCCACATCGTATAGGTGAATAAGGGAAGTCAGTTGATCATTAGCTTCTTTTCTTGTTCCCTTCTTGATTATTTCCTGTCAGATATTGTTTACTGTATCTCGAGATTTTCATTCACAAAGCCCACTCTCCGATGAACCATGAATTTTTGGTGAAATTGGGCATTGTCCTGTTCAAGTATTGTGCTCTTTGATCGCGAGCTGACTTGTTTTTTTATGTCACCATGTAACGGGGAAGTATTCATAGTATCAAGTTTCTTGATGAAATTTAGCATTGTTCTTACATGTATATCGCTCTTTACACTGTCACTTCAATTTATAAAACTGAATTGTGACTCGATTTCATCATGTATAGAAACATTATTCAATTTTGTGAAGTTTCTTTTGTGTCTGAATTTATACCATATCGAGATATGTGTGGAGATTTTATATGCTTTGTTTAAGTATATGTTTATTGCAATTCATAACGTTAGTGACAAAAAGTGTCTGCTGCAGCCTTTGTTGTAGAGAATTTGAGATAAGTTTCTGCGTCAACCTTGTTATATCTTGTAATTCTAATTGTTTGATATTGTCGACTGGCATACAGGTTGATGACATTCTTGAAACAAAGCTAGAAAGGCAGTTTAAGCTTGTTATGGACAAAGGCACTTTAGATGCCGTTGGATTGCATCCAGATGGTCCGATTAAAAGGTAACCAACAATTAAACTTAATGATCATGGTAGCCAGTCTTGTTTATTTTCCATTGCATCCACTTTCTTTTGAAGTCCTGCCATACTTGGCTATTTCCGTGGGATAAACTGAAATTCTGTACAGGATCATGTACTGGGACTCGGTTGCAAAATTGGTTTCCTCTGGTGGAATATTGGTAAGGATGTATGTTGAGACTATCTTGTTTTTGAATATCCCACTTGTCGCTAGCTTGCAAAAAGGTCATTTTGAACAACCTCGATGTGCCGTTAGAGTGACCTGCTTTGCTTTAATGTATTCATGTTATTTGTAGTTCTGCAACGGTAGGGTCGCTGGATGTTGTTATTGACTCCAATTTTCATTTGATCATCTTGATAATAGGTGATTACATCTTGCAATAGTACAAAAGACGAATTGGTGCAAGAGGTGGAAAATTTCAACAGAAGAAGAATGATTGATGTGTCCCATGACTTGGAGACTATAAAGGATCAAGACGTGTCCAGGGATCCCCCATTCCGACATCTCAACCATGTTAGAACGTATCCAACATTCACATTTGGTGGAATGGTGGGTTCTCGTGTGGCGACTGTTGCCTTTCTTCGAAACTAACTGTAGCTCTGTTTCTACCTTTTCTGTTGTGGTTAATTTGACTAAACCTGTAGCTGGAGTTGTTTCTTGCTTGGACTATTAATGAATTATTGATGGCTGATGCTTTTGGGAATGGAGTCGGAGTCTTTCTCAAATCCGAACTTGATAATTCAATCTTAGTTTTAAAAGTAAAATTACAAAAGTTTAAGTTCAATTATTCCATAAAATGAGTTTTAACGAATAGAATAACTTTAATATTCATTGACTCAACATATGAGAAGGTTCTTTTGCTTTATGATATTAAGTTAGTTTAATGTAAGGCTGCCGCCGCCTGCCAGCAAGAGGCTAATTTGCAAATTACGGAGACAAGACTTTATAATCTTTAAAATAGTATAGATGAATGGTTGGTTGCTGGTTGATCCAAAGAAAAGGCCAGGAACGATGGTGTATTCTGTTCAAACTTAAAACGAATTGGTGGGAGTCGGTAAACATCTTATAATAATAATAGTCTCAATCTGCCCTCTTTTTTTGGTTTTTTGTGGCTATTCTATTCTCTACTTTCAACCTTCTAAAAGGAATCCAATGGCTGTTTCATTTTTATCTCCGATTTGAACAAGTCTTTTTTTTTTTCGAGGAAACCTCATAGGCGGGTCAAGGGGCACACTTCTCTGAAGGCTCAATTGGCGCACTAACCCACAGGCGGGCCAAGTGGACGCACCTTATCATTGAAAACCCAACTAGTTCTCCATCTACAGGTAAAACTCCAACTGCTTCAGATTCTTATAAGAGTGGCTAGCATGAAATCGAACCTGGGACTTAACCAAAGTCAAATCTCGTTCTCAACCATCGAACTACTCCCCTTGAGGGCCCGATTTGAATAAGTCACTACAACAATCTCTGTATTTTATCAAGGTTTTTATAACCTTGACTGGTTGGAATCACGAAAAGTTGCGGGTTGAATTGAAATCACGGAAAATTACGAGTTGGAATCGCGAAGAGTTACAGATTAAAATAACAAAAATAGCTTCTTTATAATTTTTTTTTTAAAAAAAAAAAGCTGGAAAGCCTGGAGCACCCTCTAGTCAATGTTCAAATAACGAGCAAGAGCAGGGTAGGTGCGTTGTAGTAATGGTAGGCGTTCCATTCCATTGCTCTATGTAAACCATCTCAATTTTTAAATTCAAATTTTTGTATAACGCAAATGTGAATTCTATTAATACTTTATTTTGCATGAAATTGAATATTCATTTAATTGAAATCTTGAAAAACACTCTGCTTGCTTGCGTTTCGTGTTGAAAAACAAGAACAAGTTTAATCTTTCACTTGATGAATGAAGGGGTTATTCTCATGAAAATGGCGGACTAAATTTACCAAAAGAACCAGATACAATGATGTATAAAACTGCTTAGAGATTTTGATTCAAATGAATCAACATGGAAACGAGGCAAAGAAGAAATGAACCAGAAAGACAAGTGAAGCCAACAACACCAAAAACCAAGCCCACAAGATCAAAAACTTGGGATAAAGCTGATTCCTTGTTGTGCTTGTAGTCATACCCGTGAGCATAATTCCATCCATATTCACATCTGCAACATCTCTCGAGCCTCTCCTTCACCTTAACTTCCTCTATCCTCTCTCTTAGAACTCTCAGACTTGCGTCTACCATGTCATTTGACCTACCTGTCAAACCAAACAGATATGATATATTCTCCTTTTGCCTCTTAATTTATGTCAGTACTTACAGACACACCAAGCTGTAATATAGGATTACCTTCATCACTTAAACTCCGAGCCCTGACCTGCAAGTAGGTTTGCCGAGTTCTTCCCTTTAGAGACGGATTGACCAAAGGACTAAGAGAAGAGAAAGTAGCAACGGCCATAGAGGTTCTCCAAGTTTGACAGGCAATTCAGGTGAGTGATACAATCAGTTTTGTAAGATGAGTATCTTCGATTTTCACTCAGTTTCTACTCTTTAAGTTTTATGTTAATGCACACTATCCAAAGGCATTCAAGTAGTCCAATTCATGGTCAAAACGTTGAATAAAGAAGTTCAAAATTCAGAGTCGAAAAGAAAAGAGTACAAGTGCCAATTGGTTCAACTATATATAGAGTTGACTGGTTCGTGTTAAAAGGATTCAATTACTAAAATAACAGAAACTACATACCTTCTAATCTACAAGATCTGCTTATATGTCGCTTTTACATATTGGAGCAGAAACCTCATGTAATTCCTTAAACCAAAATCGTAGTAGAGAACCTTTCAGTATTTTTCCTGAAGTGAAAGCAAAATATATGGCTGTGTTGTGAAGTAGGATAGCTTAAACGAGTTCAAGTGGGTGGGACTCATCCGACCTAATTTTTAAGTTGAAATCCAAATCTGGATTAGGTTGACATTGGTGAAATTATAAATTATTTATATATTGAATAAATAATTATAAATAAAGATTCACACTTTAGAAACGATTTTTAAATGCCATTAATTAAAAACAGTTTTTAAATGTCATTAATTGAATTAATTACTAATGGTAAAGGACTAACATAATTGGACTCAAATAGAGTGGACATAAATTTCATATTTTATGTTTAATTTGAACATTTTATGATGAAATGATTGGATTATATGAAACATGCACGAAAAGATTAGTCAAACTATTTTGACATTTTTAAATATTTAAGTGGTTAAGATCATGATGTGTTGCCAAATTTGAATATTGACCAATAGATATAAATTATTTAATTAGATAATTAAAGATAAATTAAAAGAGTTTAATTCGTTTAATTATAAATATAATTTAGGGTTATAATTTATATACATCGCCAACATATTTCAGAATTTATGGATCACACAGAAATAATATGTTAAAAAGAGAAAAGATATTTTAATCAAGTTGAAATTAATCGTAAAATTTTAGAAACTTTATGATTAAAGGTGAGATATTTAATAAGTAAAGTTCACTACAAGATATTGGATCTTATTTGAATATAATTGATATTTAATTAAAATTAAAATTAAAATTTAAGCTTTGAACTCAACTACGAATTATGATTTTATTATATTTATGTGTTATCATTTCATAGAATTTTAATAATACTGACTTTCAAAAATCAAGACAAATAAGTTTCATATTTATTAGAGATGATAATTGGCTAGGGATTAGCCCAACCCAAAGTCAACAAACTGGTTTCAGGTTGATTAGGTCTCAGGGTATCAAGCCCGACTTGAGGCCCGATTTTTATAAGCAAAATAATATCGTTTATTAAAAACAATGTCGTTTTTACATTTTTAATTTAAAAAATAATTTAGGTAGGGCTGAGTTGGGCTCGAGCTTAATCGGATTGCCTAAGATTAGGTCAGGCTGGGGCTTGGGCTCCCTATCTTGGACCTGATCAAGTCTTGAACTGAGTTTGTAATATCAGAGTCAACTTTAATTATATAATTTGATTTAAATTACTTTATTGTTATTAATTTGGTAAAATTTAGCCTTGAAATTTAATTATTTAATTAAGTTACTTAATGTTGGTTAGGATATCGTTAATAATTATGGTTGTTTTGTTAATAAAACAAAACTATGATTGGCCCTTCTGTTTTTTTGGAAGGCCAAAATATGACTCCACATGTTTATTGACTTTTGGAAATTAATTTCCCCATCACTTTGTTCTATTTTTTTGAAAATATACGTTTCAATTTTTCCTCTTCGAAAGCACAACATGAATGCCGCCACGTAGCTTTTAGTTGTAAATAAAAGGGAAATGGTTTCTGGATAATCTATTTCTTTGTTGCTATATGTTCTGAACTTGAGAATTTCACATGCTGCTTTACGGTTTATGGAAAACCTTTTAAGCATGCGTCCTTGGATTAATTTTCGAATCAGTTGGATGAACTTTCTAAAGACATATGGATCAATTTTGCTTGACTACTTGTCATTACGAGTAATGTGTGTTGTGTTTGAGTTTTGAAGTTTCTGCCACTTGGTAGGGCAAAACTCGCCACTAGCTTGGGCTTCAGATGCCTAATAGCGAAGAACCACCTGCGAAGAGAGGGACGGCGATGAGGCGTCGGTGATGGACCAACAAACCCATTGGAGACAAAACGAACAGACGAGGCTGGAGGCGAAGGCCTGACAACAGGAGGCGGAAGAAAACATAGAGATGACGCAGACATCATAGTCATTAGGGTACGTTACGTTGAAAGTTAATTAATGGAACGAAGCATAGCATAATGATTTCTACTGAAATAAAATGTAATATAAGAAAAAAGTTGTTTAGAAAGGATGAAAAGTTCAGTAATGTAATATAATAAATTGTTGTTTGGAAGATTGATAGAATAAAATATAATGTACAGTAAATGACTAATATTCTCTTATATAACATTCTTATACAACCTAAAACTAAAAAATGCAAAAACATTCTAATGCTATGATTTAAAATAACAAAAACTTGTCATTTACGAAAAACATGTTATGGTATATTTTTTACTTTTTATTAATAAAATTTCATTATTAATTATATATAATTTATTATTAATTATATAAAAATATTATTATTAATTATTTAATAAAATTTATTCTATTAAAATTTATTCTATTTTATTTGATTTATATTTAAAAATAATTTATTTATATTTTATTTATATAGAAATATATTTGTGAAACAATTAAAGAATAAATATATATATAAATAAAAATTTTATTATTTTATTAATTACATACAATTTATTGTTAATTATATAAAAATATTATTGTGTTATGTTGGTTGTTATTAGGGTAGGGTAAGAAATAATTGGTATTATGAAAAATTATTGAGAATATATTAAATAGTATATATTTATTAATTTACGTTCTTATCCAAAACTTCTTGAATAAGATGTTTCAAATTTTCTCTATTTAGGATAGAATGAAACATAACATAAAACAACTTTTGTCTCATTTCGTTACATTTTATTATAAAATCTCATTTCAAATTATGAAATTGTGTTATATTCATCTCGTTCCGTTATAAAAACTTCAATCAAACGTACCTTAGTTTCTGAAAAACGATGGATTTGTGAGACAAGCAATTTGCAAGAGATTACGTATGATGTAGTGAGATGGTCACGATAGTTGTTGATTACGTAGGTGCCTAGTTAACATGTTCTGGCCTGCGCAATGTTAGCGCCAAACAGTCCCACATAAATTTTATTTTTCTTTCAGTTTGTATTTTAAGTTTTACTTTTAATTAAATTAATTTAAGTAAGATTAAATTGGTTCAAATTCCTAAAAAACATAGAAAAGTATTTTTCTAATTG
>JANTPM010000002.1:21470488-21484671 GCA_025434745.1 Erythroxylum divaricatum
AAGCAAGATGAAAGAGTAGCATGAAAGGTGATCAAAAATGAAGAATAAGAGAGGAAGAGAAGAGGAGCTACGAAAATGAAGAAGAGAATAAAATGTCTTGGTCTTCTCATATGGAAGCATCGTGAATGACAAAACAAAAGGGGAAAAAAGCTTTTAATTAAACAAAGGTGGCATGGTTAGGCAAGTGACAAGTGTCACTTGCCACATGTCTTATTTTTAGGTACTATCTTGGTTTCTTTCTAATTAAATTTCAATTTCTAGTCCAATTTTTTTCCCAAAATTTCAATGGCTCAATTAATAAATCCTACAATCATTTCTCTCAATTTCCAGTGCCATTGGACAGTAATTTCTACTATCGGTACACAATCAGTCTGTCACTTGGTATTTTTCCTAGTCCAAAAATTACACCAAAATTTCAAAAAAATAATTTCTAAAATTCTCCAAAAATTCAAAACTCACAATGACCCTCTCCAACTCAATTTTTCATACACACAAATCACATTTTCATAAACAATCACATTTTTTCACAATTATACCGGGAAATATCATAAATGCATGTACAGTCATTTTTCATGTGCAAAATTCACTATTCATAAGTATGCGGATGTTAGATTATGCATGAGCATGTAAAGGCAATTTCTAACGCTCATTAGCCCCTTAAAACTACTATTCTACCCTCCCCATCGGTGATGGGATATCACCCTTTACAATTGAAATACAAACTTAGCTACACATACCTAGTAAAATGTTGTTACCACCGAATGGTCTAAGACAATTGCGTTCCTTTTGAAAAGATTTAAAAAACAGGAGTGTGGCTGGGAAGTAAGAATAATAATCCAAATAAAAGATTGTTGGACCTAGAGACCAGAGTCATATATATATCTCCTCCCTATCATGATGTGGCTAACCTAATTAAGAGGCAAACTACGAAACGAATTCCTCCTCTTCACGTTAATTGACAAAGGTTGCAATCAATCTTCAGCATTTGCCTAACCAGCCATCCAAAGTGGTGTGGCTTAATGAGGTAGACATCAAGTCATCTTTAAGTAACTAATGGAGTCGTGCCATGTGATCCAAGTGCTTTGAAAATCGATTAAAGTTTTGTTAGCTTAGAACTGCATTTTTGATAGTACACTAGGGTCAATTTCGACTATGTATAAAAATCAAACGATGACGATTCAGGAGCTCAAATTTTATCAGTAGATTTTTCTTTGAGTTAGTTTCAATTCGAGGCTTGAATCACTGAATTTCACCATCTGAGTCAAAAGTTATGATTGAAACATCATCGAAAGGTCATTCTGGCAATCTAGAATTTGACGCAAACTTTAGGAATTTATTTCTTCTCAATTACAACTCATAAAAATATACAATTGGTTCCAAAAAAATATGTCAATGAGTTAAGAGTTTAAGTATGAAATTTTATAATTTTTGTCTAAATCAATTTCGAGATAAAAATCCCACAATGACTAGAGGCCAAGCTACAAGAAATCCAAAATCAATGCAATTCGAGTCTACTTGTTTCATTTGTGCATTTTACGTCAACAAAACTCGAATAATCCTAAGACATGATAAATTGACTATTGATGAACATAAATGACTCTGAATTAATTCCTAAAGATATATGAAAATATGAGTGTATCGGGAATCAACTGAGGCATTACAAAGATTTTATTGAACACCAAAATCCCTTGGATTTTTGTGAAATGGATAATGGTTAATTTGATGAGGATGATGATGAAGTATATTAAGAGATTAAATTGGAGTTCAATAATCAAGTTATTCGAATAGAAGATGTAGATATATCATCATTCTATGGGAGAGATGCTAATCCCATTAAAGTGCAAGTGGATGAAGCCCAAGCCAATCTTATCGTACAAACAGATGAAGACTATACTCAGGGTGAATTAAATGACAATGAAGATATTTTGTCCGAATATATTAGTGATGAAGAATCAAATTATAATGTAATTAATGACGATGATTTTCAAAATCTTAATCACGATGATTGAATGTAAATAAATTGTTTATATTCTTTGAAATATAATGTTTATGTTTGAGTTATGTTAATTCTTATTATTGATATCTCAATTATGTTAATGCATATTGTTGATTATTTACTTATGTTTATGTGGACTGTTGGTGTTTGAGTTATGTTATGCAGAATGTTGGTGTATGTTTTATCTTATGTATGTTCGTGTGTTTTTTAGTTACGTTTTTTTAGAATAATGATGTTGAGTTATGTTATGCGGAATGTTGGTTAGTATTTGATTATGTGTTTCAGAATGTTGGTGTGAGTTTAAGTTATGTTATTGAATAATGTTGGTGTTTGAGTTGTGTTATGCAAAATGTTTACGTGTGGGTCAATTTTGTTTCAACAGAATGTTGTGTCTATTTGACTTTTGTTTCAGCAGAATGTTAAACTTATATTCATGTGGAATGTTGATGTTTGAGTAAAGATTACGTGTTATGTTGATATTTTATTTATAGATATTCAATATAATGAGATCTAGTTGAAACAAGAGAAAGAGGGTGGTAATTACCGAAGAGGTTCCTCCCCCACAATAACCAAATTAATCTGGCCCTATCGAACAACAACCATCGATTTCATCCAACAATGAAGCCAATCAACAACAACCTATATCTACTTCAACTAGTGTTGAGGGATCTTTAGGTTTGTTATCATTAATCACATATAATTACAGTTATGCTTAAATATATATTGACATGTTTAATGTGTTTTTTCTTATCATTATTCTTTTGTTATTAGGTTCCAATATCGGCATATGAAAAATAGGTAGAGGTATCACTAAAGTTTCTAAGTTGCAATGTATGAATGTTGCAATGAACAACAAGTTGTCTATGCATATTGACCTCAAGCAACGCCTTCTTGTTAACAAGATACAATCAACAAAATTGTCTAATGAGTTAGGAGTCATTGTCAGGAATGAATTGTCTTGCCTTCAGCATGCTAAGAAGTTGAAGGAAGGCAACTTGCTACAAAATGTTTTGGACAAAGTTTTGGTAATTTTTTAATTCATTTTATTATTTGTAATTTTGTTTTACTTATTTACACAGTAATTTAACTTTTATGTGTGTTCAAAGATGAATCTCAATATCATCGATGTCGAGAACCATGAAATTTCAAGATTTATGAGTTCACTATTGAAACAAAGGGCGAAGGATCATCGTTATCAACTTTATAAATACTATAAGTCTTTTCCTTCAAATAGAGAGGTAAAGAGACATGTTCTAGAACGAGTTGCTCCAAAAAATTGGAATAAAATGTGTGATTATTGGGCCTTTACAAAGGTTCAAGTTTGTCTTCTTTCTCTTTACATTTCCTTCCATTAATTTTGTTTTTGCATTTAATGACTATTTTTTTCTTTATTTAGGAAAACTGTGAGAAAGCCAAGGTTAACAGAGTAATACTGAAAACTCCTCACAATACCGGATCCAAATCATTCGTTGTTATACAATAAGAATTTGTAAGTTCCTTGTTTAGAATTTATTATTATATAAGTTAATACAATATAATCTATTGTGTTTAATTTTTTAATTCATATTGTAGAGTCAGACTCAACTACATAGACAAGAGTATGATAGGATGACACTCTACAAACTGACACACTATAAGGAAGGTGAAGGCTGGACGTCTGAAGAAGTCCATAATAATTATGTAAGTATAAAATTTTAATTTTATAGTTTATTTATTTATGTGATACTAAATAATAATATTTGAATTACATATCGATTTTATGTTTTTAATTCTAGGACAAAATGCAAGATTTGTTGCAGAGATCATTGTTTGATGGGAATAAGTGGATGACGTTTGTAACAACATTCTTGGTACAAGATCAAGGTATATCAAAGTTCTTAGGTATGACCCTAAGCTATTTGGTTCATCATCGTCATGACTAGCATGTGTAACGATGCTTTAAGAGGAGAACTGAGCGCTAAAAACTCAATTATAATTTAGTAAAGAAAAGTTATATGATACTAAAGAAAAATTACAACATAATGAGCAAAGATAGACTGTACTGAAAGAGAGTTGACCAAGCTTAAAAATACGATCAAACAATTACTTGGGTCAAACTATGTAAGTAGTAGTGACGATAAGGAGTCTTAGTTTGTAAATAAATCTTTTTCTTCAGTTTTGTAATTAACTTTTAATTACATTTTATTTTTATAAAATGCATTTAATTTTTAATTATTAAAATTTTTATTTTACTTAATTATTATTTAAACAATGTCACCAATACCTTTTAGCTACAAATACAAAACTGTCATAAAAATATTCTATGTACGTTTGCTAAAAGGTCTCTAATAACCTTTAGCTACATTTATAAAAACGTAGCTAAACATATTCTGCTATGTAAATAAATTGTCGATAAAGATTATTACCTACGCCTACGCCTGCGCCTACTTTAACGTCGCAAAAAACATTTTGCAACAATATGTTGTCTTTTAGCAAAGAAACTAATCATCGCCAAAATCCTCTTCTGCTGTAATGCATGTTGTCAATTAACAAACTAGAAACATAAAAAATATTTGAAGGAACCCTTACTTGCACCAATATCCACCATCCAAATAACAATTAACCAAGATTATAGATCTAAAATTTTAGGCTTCTGATTACAGCTTATACTCTGACTTAGATATGGATCCATTGAAGAAAGACTTTTTGGCTTAACATCTCTATCATGCACACAATTTTGCTCAAAGTACTAGTTTTATTGTTAAGCGAAAATCATAAAGGCTATTCCAATCATTTGGTGGTATTATTCTAAATTCAATATTTTGGATGACTTTTTTAAGTGACGGCTAAATTGTCAATAACTGACATAATTTTAAATCTATTGCTTAACTTTTAAACAATTATTGTGTTTCAATCTTATTGTGACTTTAGTTCCAAATTGAATTTAAGGTTTCAGAACTTTTAATCTAATACTTTTGGATATTGCCAAATTTAATTTGATTTTAGAAGTTTAAGGTTTATAATTTCAATTTTAAAATTTTAATCAATAATAATCAATAAAATTTAATGAAATTATAGAATTAAATATGACTATAATACTAGCATTGGAAAATCGACGTGGGATTCAGTCTCGCACATAATAGAATAAAAATGAAACCTTTTTGTTTGATTTGTCAATATCCCTTAAAATTTTATAATATGATGAATATATAAAACATAATAAAGCATGAATTGAAATTCGTATTTTATTGTGATGCTTAATCATTTTCTTATCGTTTCTCTCCATTTTTAAAACCAGCTTATCTCAACTACTATAATCGCACAACTATTATAAAGAGTGGTAGGCAAGAAGTGTCAATTCTATTGAAGTCTAAGTCTGTTTATAATAAGTTTTAAATCTTTTAGTAATTTAATTTTAACAAATTCTAATTTTAATTAAACTTTTATTATAATTATAATTTAATATCAATTGATCTCAAATAAAATCAAATATCTTATATTGTTTTTATTTATTAATTATCTCATATTTATTCTTAAAGTTTTTCAAACATTACAACCAAGTTCAACTTGATTAAAATACATTTTTTCTTTTCAACCTGTTCTTTACGTGTGACCTATTAATTTTTCAAATATATTAGCAATAGATATAAATTATAGCCCTAAAGCATATCTAGGATTAGATAAATTAAGATTTTTTAATTTATCTTTAATTTTTTAATTAAATAATTTATATCCATATATCAATATTAGCTTACAAAAATATGTCACGGTTATACAAATATCTAGAAATATTAAAGTGGTTCTAATTAACCCTTCTGTGCATAACTTTTTCATAAAATTCAATTCTTTTATCATATAATATTCCAATCAGACATAGAGAAGGGAATTAATATTTACTTTATTTGAGTCTAATTATATTAGTTCTCCACTATTAATAATTGATTCAATTAATGACATTTAAAAACTATTTTTAAAAGCTTTGTTCTACCTTAGCCAAGAATTTTTTGAATCAATACTAATCGAGAATAAAAAAATATTCTCTTTAATCACTTTAGGGCGATAAATCATATATTAATCACTCAATTACCTCCATATTGTTCTTCCTACATCTAGTGATTATCAATTGAGTTACCTTTGATCAGCGTAGGTCATAAATAGTATTAAAAATATATCAATCCATATAGGAGATATCTTGGAAGTCTTAAGTTAAAGAATTACTTATATAATCATCACAATGAGAATTTTTATAGACATATAAATAATGTTCTAAATGGAATTCTCTATAGGATCAATTTAGTGAACTTATTCTCTAACAATCTAACAAGTATTCATTGTTTATTTAAATATCTTCATACTTTAGTCAATAATATCTACTACTTCTTTAATAAAGACAAAACGTAACTTATGTTAGTCACTTTATATTTTATTAATGTTCAATCATAATATAACAATAAATATGATCAATTTAAAGATAATATACATAAATACAATATGAATATTTTTTGAAGAGCATACAATATAAATATTATAATTATGAAATTATCATAATTTTATTTATAATGTATATTTATTATATAGACTTTATTATATACGTCTGAATATGTATAAGATAAAAAATCTAAACTATGAGTAACTGATTAATTATAGGGAATAGACCAACACTTATATCATTGATCCTCATATTTATTTTTGAATTAACAAAATGAAAATTCAATAAATAATTTATGATCAATGTATGTGCCTTACTCTTCGGTATTTGGCGTGAATGATTTCTTGATAGTTATGGAAGCCTCGTGTGATTAATAGGCTTCGAGCCCAAATTGCATCACTTTCGTTGTTGATAAATAAACAGAATAGGGTTACAATTTCACGTTGAAACTAAAAAATTCGAATGTAAACAGTTAAACAATAAGAATTATCAACCAAATGTTCCTTTTTTGTGGCAAGTAACTAGGTCAATTGTTTAACCACTTGTGGAAACAAACAGGATACTAGTTTCGTGTTCGCGAATGGGCCTTTTTTTTTTTTACTCACGAGGTGTCTTAGGCGGATCTCAATTATAAAAAGATACCTTTAAATTATTTACATCTAGATTAATCTCCGCTCAAGGCAGGCATGTTTCTTGTGGGAGGTAAAATTTTGACCTCAAATTTTAAACGATTGTATATATAAGAGGGTTCAAATCTGTAACCTTACTTAAATTAAAAGCGCCGTTTACCAACTCACCTGTATCCTAGGTCAAATTTAGTGATCATATTCGACTTGGTTACCTTCATATCGTAATTATGACGATGGACAGAAGTGAAAGAGTAGTGAGCGTTGCTAGTCAATCGACTTCCATTCTTCTAACGATGCTGTTATCGACAAGCGTAATCAATCAACATCCTTATCTTTATTTTGCTGTTGACCACCATCAACCTCCTGAGCACAGTAAGTGATTAAGACCAAGCAGTAAATGAATAATATTTCTCAAAACTAATGAAAAATTTTCTAACTTACGATTTTTAAGTAGCAAGCAATACTCTTTTTTTTTTATTAGAGGAAACCGTTAGACCGATCAGACGGGCACATCTTTCGAATGGTCCAATTGATGCATCACTTCACAAGCAGGCAAGTAGGCGCACCTTATTATTAAAGGCTCAATTAGTTCTCCATCTACAGGTAAAATTCTGACTGTCTCAAGCTCTTACAAAAAAAGCCAACATGAAATTAAACCTGAGATCTAACCAAAATTAAACCATATTCTCAACCATCAAGCCACACCCTTAAAGGAAGCAAGCAATACTCGTTAAAACTTGCAAGGAATAGCTAAAGGTCATCGTACAGCACTGTTCAATTTTTAGCTACACTTAAAATTTGTTGACAATCAAAATATTTTTTATTAATTGCTACAACATTGTGTAATTAGATTTGCAATATTAGATGGGAAACTCGAATATTTCAGTTTATTCAACAACTTGACTGATTGTGGAAAAAAGATCCCTATAACTTTATTTTAAATGTTCTTTTTTCTATTTCTCACACTGTAGTATCATCAGTTAAGTTTCGATTATATAATTTATTTTAAATTTTAATTTTAAAAATTAATTATTTTATTAATTAATTGATCAATTTTTATAAACTAATTATTTTTATAAACTAAAATAAATCAATTAATTTTTATTTAACAATATTTTTCAATTAAATTTTAAATTCTTTTATGAGTAAGAATAGTATCATTTAATCGTATTTTAAATTTTTTAATTTTATTCAATCTTTAACCTGTATTATGTTGATTTAATATAGGGTGAGCCTTTTAAATATTAAAATTTTTGTCTTACTAATTTAACTTTCAATTCAATTTTTAATACAATGAATTTTTGTGTTGTTTTGAAACTTTTTAAAATGCAATTAAACACTACCCCACCTTAAGATTCACCAAAATAACATATAAATCTTAGCTCCAGCCTCTATAATCAATCAATTTTCTATCATATGACTGGGGCATTTATGTGATGTTGTTAGATGGTTATATTATTTTAATATGATTTATACACAGTTTCGGATATTAAATAAATTTGTGTTTAGTATCAAAACACTCTGAAAATAATGCGTATTTTATTGAAAAATTTGTGGAAATGTGTATGACCAGATGAATTTCTGATTTAAAGATCAATTCTATATGGATTTAATTTGTTAGATTGCAAGCATTTGCGATCTTACATTCAACATTACAACTCGTCATCATCGTTGTAAGTGATGGATATGTAGTGTACTACTGGGGATAGCTGTACAAGCAGCATAAACATATATTGTTATCTGGAAAGAGAGTTATAAAGACTTCCATTTTACGCAGATGATTTGTTTAGTAACAAAATATTTAAATTAAACTGAATTATCATCCACCTTAATTAGCCACGATTAATTAAAGACACACAACTAATGGAGAGAGTATCTCAAAACCATGTTCCTTCATCCAAGTTCAAATTGGTGATGATCTTTTCTACTTAGGGACAACTTGAAAAGATGCACAAGTCCTCTGAAATAATGTTTATGCCGCTGGCTTGATCGTTAGTTTAAAATAGATAAGATCCTTGGATTTATAATGTAGTACTGTATAACATTACAGCCATGGTCAACTCAGTGGAACGTGACAACTGCCGAATTATACAACTAAAGCATGATTGGGAGGATTCCCTCTGCGGAGAGTTCCGTTCCTTATTTCTGATTAATATAGCTTCGTACTTTATTCCATCCTCCCTTGACCATCTGTTCATTAATTGATACTGCAGTTTATCAAAAGTAATTGCAAATCAATTAGCGACACCCCAGAACTTCATATGTATATATATGAGGCATGGAGAATGAGTATAAATAAGTTCTAATGAAGTAAAGAATATTCCACCTAAAGAGGAAATTAAAAGGAAGGCAACTTAATTTACCGGCTGCAGTCAGTAGTAGGGCTAATGGTGAAGGGAATTCTGACCCCACACTTGCCGGGAAGTGCAGCGCCAAGACCATAGTTGATTCCGGGTATGCCGCCAGCCAAGGTTTTCAAGCATCCGCAGACCTGTTGGCGGTCAACCTTGGTCTTGGCCGCGGCGTTCAGGCCCTTAACACCACTGCAGCATGCAGGAGGTGGAGGTCCACGGCCTTGCAGATAGGGGATGCATGGCCTCAGCGAACTCGCCACCTGACCACATGTTATCGCTTCACAGTGCTGCAGTGGCGCACCCACCAACACCATACATATAATCACTGCATAAGTCAGCTTCACGACCATAGAACTATCGCAAGCCATTACTCGATTACAAAAATTGTCTTTTGATTATCTTTGGAGTTATGAGCCAGCACAATATAAACTCCCATCTAGTTTGTGCTCTTTATATAGCTAAAGCTGGGGATGGAAGACCAAGAAATAGTTAGTTAGAAGTTGAGGGTTAATTCAATGATTCAATTCTTTCTTTTCTTTCAGGACCCAACATACGAATTGCTCTTGAAAGTGCAATGTCATTATTTCGTAGGAAACTAATTCAATTATATGTACGTACTTGTTAGTTGCGGAGCATCATTGAGTCGGAATAGACCATGCGGATGTTTTTATTCGGTAGTTAAAACGGATAAACCTTAAAGTTTTCACATATAAACCACATGACCCAGTAACATCTTAAAAGTTAATTAAATGTCTAACGTCTAACTTGGTCCTTATTATTTTTTTGGTTTTAGCCACAAGGTGTTCTAAGAGGGTCTCAATTTTAAGAAGATGCCTTTAAATCATCTATATTTAGACTCATCTCCGCTCGCACTAGATCAGATGATCCTTATTATTTAGTAGGCTATTAATTTATGCATATAAAAACATATTATAATAGTTAATTTAATACTATCTCCTAGTCCTATATTAAACGGAATTTGAATATTTTGAAGATAATATAATACTCCCTCCGATTCATAATAAGTGTCGTTTTAAATACATTTTAATTATTCAAAATAAGTGCGATTCTTGACTTTATATGCATGTTTATAATTTTTCTTCCAAAATTAACCTTTCATCTCTCTTTCATCTTAACTTAACTATACAGATCACAATTTCAAGACAATTTTAAGACAATTTCTCTCCCATCTTAATTTAAGATGTTAATCACGAGGTAATTTTATGGGAGTATTAATAAGGGTATATCTATAATTTTATTAGCTTTCTTAATAAGCGTGTATTTTTTTAAAACGACTCTTATTATGAATCGGTGGGAATATAGTTTTGAAGTTCCTTGGAATTTATGGTAATTAAGTTCCTAGAGTCTGTTCACTTCCCACAAACCTCTTAAGAAATTTCAACGTATTCAAAGTTAGTGTTGCTGAAAAGTAATAAATCATTTGTGAAAGAGAGATTGGAAAAACTTGAGATAATTACACTTATTATGATATCTAGATTTCCTTCATTTGTCAGCAATCAAGTGGGTAAGCACTTAATTACAAATATCGAATAAATGGGGCAAGCGGGGACCCTTGCCTCAATCATTTTGAACCTCTAAACAAATTAGTTGGCACCCATTAATCAAAGCACAAAAAGAAAAGTTGTTACATATTACCTCATCCAATTGATAAAGATAGGCAGGAATCCAAAGGCTTCCATAACACGAAAAACATAAAACTACAGTCCATTAATTCAAAGGCTTTATGAAAGTTGATCTTAAGAATGCAACTATTAATATTAGTCTTCTACTTCGTGAAAAACTTTACAGCTGGTAACATGTTATCGGCAACATTTTGACCCTCAATAAACACAACTTGAGAAGGGTTTATCAGAGCTTTAAGCACTTTTAAGCTTATTACCCAATATCCTAGAAATTATCTTATAGGTCTAAAGTCTTAGAAACTTGAAGGATTTGACACCTTGCGAATAAGGCATAAGTGAATTTTGTTAAACTCTCGAAGTAAAATGCCATTGGAGCAAAATTTAAGAATGGTTATAGATATAGATTTTATGAAGAAATTATGTCTTCTAGAAAAAATTTGAACTTTCGGGACCTACTGCTTTATTGGCTTCTATCTTGAATAAAGTTTCATTAATGTCATTGATATGTATGTTTTAACTGTATGGTGTAGCCATACTTAGCAAGTATAAGTTGATTCCACAAGGGGCCCCACTGGTTAGCTACCAGTTATTCAAAAACTTAATTATCTATAATACTAATTACGATGGATTAAAAGGAAAAAATAAAATAACCACTCAAAAGATCAAAGCAAAACAATAATTAAGAAGAAAGAATCTACAAGTAAGTTAGATTTAGGTAAGGTATCCTTTAGGACTTCACCCTCATTTAATAAATAATTATAGTTTTTTAGACTAGTAAGAATTCTTAATTTAGATTACCTTAAGTAGCATAACCTTTATTCTTAAATTGAATTAATTAAAATCTTGGTCTAACCAAAACAACCTACATTAGTTTGTCTCGCTAATTTTGATGATAGGTTTTACCTTAATTTGGGAAGGCCTCATGCAAGCGCAACCTTTTTATCCTAACTATACAAATTATCTTTTGATCTCAATATATGAATAGAACTTTTAGATCTTCAATTCTCGTTCGTTCAATTCAATCAATTATAAGAATATAGATAAATCTAAAAAACTACAAATTCATTAAACCAAAGAATTGATTAATCTAACATATCACATCTTGTTCAATTCTTAATCTTCTTCCAAAATTGACTTTTTCTTGATGAACAGATGTTTTAAAAATGACATTTAAGTGACTCTTTTCAGCTTTCAAACTCTCCTGAGGCCAAAAGCTCCTTCTCTACCCACTGCCTCCTCTCTCTACAAGAAAATAATAAATTACCGACATAATATTACTGACAGAAAACATTTCGTAGTAAATTAGAGATGGAAATGGATTATCCTTCGGTAAATTTTGAAAATAAATTTAACATCCGTTGGCAAACATGGATGAAAATTATCCTCGAGAGTCTCCCGACAGAATATAGTGACGGAACTTTAAAATTCATCGCAAAAGTAGGCGACAACGACTCACAAGAAAAATAAGTATCTTGAATACTGAAGGAACCATAATTCTCTTAGTAACTATTGAATTGTTCATAAAATAAAATGACGTCATTTGGTTTTAATCCAAACAATGTCATTTTATTCATAGATTTGACAAACCTAAAGCCCCCCTTCTCCCTCCCCTTAGTTATTTTCTCTCTTCTTCCCACCATTAACACCGTTGGTCCTTTCCGTCGATTGTTGCTTCGTTTTTTGTCCATTGTGCATCATTTTCAAGTAACAAAACTATTGGGTTTATTTTGTCTCCAAAAAACGAAGTTGTTAAATGCTTATATATATGATCGTGGGTGGGTGGCTGTATTTCATTTGGATTTTTAGTTTATGCGTTTTTATGTTGAATTGTTGGTTTATTTGTGATTTGAATGTATTGTTGTTCGTAAATAATGAAAAAATACAATTTTTTGCTATTAGTTAGAGATAATTCAGGTTGCCTATGATTGGTTCGATGAAAATGTCTCTTAGGGGCATGTCAATTGAATTAGAATTTGGGGCAACTGTAGTGTTTTTAACTAATGCAATTTATCTTATTTTCTTAACAAATATTAGGACAATATCTGACCTTACTACTACCAATCCTACATCATTCCCTTTTCCACATAACCTTAGGCTTTCTTTGTATAAGGTTCAATAACTTTATTAGTATCCTAAAGGTTATAAAAGGCTCATTGATAGACTACTTTATTTGACAATGATCAGGCCATACATCTCTTATATTGACTAACACCTCAATTAGTTTCTTTTTACTTTTAAGGAGCCTCATATGCAAAATACCTTTCATGTGCTAAGATATCTCAAAGGCACTATCTCAAAAGGTTTATTCTACCTAATGAAATAATATCTTAAATAAATTGGCTGCTCTGATGTCTATTGGCTTCACCTTTGGTGATGTAAAGATCTTTTTCTAGCTATTATATCACCATGGATCATTCTCTTATTTCTGAAAAAATAAAGCAACAAAGTACAATTTTATGGTCCTCCACTGAGGCTTAATACATAAGCATAGCAACCATAACTTGTGAACTTCTATTGCTCAACTACTTTCTTCAAGATCTACATATTCTTATGTAGCTTATAGGAACTCTCCTTTGTGATAACAAAACTGTACAATAAATGCCACAAATCCTTGTTATCATGAATGAATAAAATAACTTGATATTGATTGTAATTTAACCAGAGATAAGGTTCAAGAAGGTTTTTTTTATATACTTCCTACATCCCTTTACATTTACAACTTGCAGATATAATGACCAAAGCCCTAAATCAAATGCAACATCGGTTTCAAGTTGGGTCTTATAAAGGCTTTAACTTAAGGGAGATGTGAAATATATAATAACATATTATAATTAATTTATAATTTTTCACATGTACAATTAATTATAGTTTTTTAGAAATTTGTTTAAGAGATAATAAGGAGGTTTTACTTGCATATAAGTATAATATAGCTATATTAATTGATGATGGCTTTTATATTGTTGGACCCCGACTTTTGAGTAAAAATAAGAAATATTTCAAAAGTGGATGAGTTGATTGAAATTAAGTTGAAAATCTAGAGATAATGAGAAAAAGAGTGAAAATATGAAAAAAAAAGTTGTGAAATTGTTGACTTTTTGGCCTTTGATAGTTGACTTTTGATTTAGACATAATTTGAGAAAATGATCTACATGA
>JANTPM010000002.1:21488718-21501898 GCA_025434745.1 Erythroxylum divaricatum
TATCGTAAATTATGATAGACTATTAACAAGTTTATAGTATGGCAATAAAATGTATAAAAAAGAAAAACCTTATAACTCGCAATTGAAAAACTGTTTAATATAGAAGAGCTATAGGAAGAGAAATCATAATACAAGATGTCAAAAAATATTGTACTAATGGTGATAGGTGATAATATTAAAGAATTTCCTAAGCACTAACCTTTTCAATTATTTTCCAAATAAGCACCTTACACTTGACCATCGAAAAAGGAATATTTATCAATTAGTCCCACAATGAATAGGCTACAA
Organism: Erythroxylum divaricatum; assembly: GCA_025434745.1. Taxonomy (NCBI): domain Eukaryota; kingdom Viridiplantae; phylum Streptophyta; class Magnoliopsida; order Malpighiales; family Erythroxylaceae; genus Erythroxylum; species Erythroxylum divaricatum. The sequence continues at coordinate 21,489,007 of JANTPM010000002.1, forward strand.
AATAGATAAGTTTATTGTAATTATCTTATTTGAATGACAATAACTTGTACTAAAAATTGGGGTGACAAATTGGTTAAGTTGTATTAAAAATTGCATAATTATAGATTTTGCGATGTTAAATGTGGACTGCAATGAGAATAGATATACTGTTGGCAGACCCAATATGAGTTGTGATTACTAGTCAATATAGAAGTGTTTTGTATCTATTTGCAGGATTAATTGACCCTTCTGAAAGAAGGTGGATGTCCATTTTATAGGGAAAACTCTGCCGAATTTTGTATAGAATCTTCGTCAATTATGACATCATTGTTTTTTTTAGGATTAAGAGCATCGTAGGATTAAATGATGATTGAATATAGTCATTGACCTTGATTGATTTAAATATTTTTAATCAAATGATGAGTTATATAGGAGAAAAGTTTTCTAACCTGAGAACAAATGTGTTCTTGGTTGTAGGAACCCTTCTGGTACCAGTACATTCATTTTTAGCGAGTTTGAAGAGCATGTTGACCAGGTATTTATCTCTGTCTTCAGCTTCATCAATTGCGTTCCTTTGTGTTTCGGTTAAGAAAAGTGAATATGTTGTTGTTGACGTATTTTTGTACTAGATATATTTTTTATCTTTCTTTGTGGAATCAATTAAGTTAATTATTAAAGTCAAATAGGATGAGTGTAACTTATATTATAGTTGGAGTTACTTTTAATTATGCAGTTGTGTTTTATTTGATTCTTATCTTGACGTTATTAATTTCATTCTCTTAACTTGGCAATATCGACATTCTGTACGCAATTCGTGAACACTACCGATATCTATAAACATTGTATTAAAATAAGTTTTCATATTTCGATGAATACTTATTTTATATTCAATTTTGTAATAATTAAATATAGGACTTGTAATGATAGAAAATTTCCTCTCACATATATGATGAGAAACATATATGTGAGATCTTTGTTATAGGTTTGTTTAGTAGATTTAAACCAATAAAGGTTAACAAAAATTCCGTCACTACTGAGAGTATGAGGCTAATTGAAGAAAAATACGAGGAGCTTATGAGTCACTACCAGAACGTGTCCCGAGCCACATATATTAGAATTAAAAATATGTTCTGTATACTTTGGCGTGTATGAAAGATACTAACTATAGACTCACTGTTTTACATTAACAGCTTGCAGAAATGAGTTATGGTGATATATCGTGGATGTATAGACGATCAAAACCTGATGGTTACATTAATCCTGAATTTGTTACCGGAGTTGAAGCCTTTATTCATTATGCATGTTCTCAACCTGCATATATGGATGAGCCAAAGATCAGATGTCCATGTAAAAAGTGCAAACACAATTGTTTCCTTACTATTGATGAAGTTAATGGGCATTTATTGAGAAAAGGGTTTGTCTTCCCAATTATTTTAAGTGGACACGATCACACGACATGGGGAACTATTGATTTCTAGCACCTTAAGGGGTAATCAAGAACAATCTTTTGTTAACCTAAATGAGTTTGAAGGGGGGATTGGATTTAGAACAAATTATGTGGATGGAACTGAAAATCCATACATGCAAATAGTTTATGATGAGGCCAGGTATACCTTTGAGGAAAATAGGGAAAATCCTGAAAAAGAACCTATCCCACAAACAAAACAGTTTTTTTGATTTACTACAGTCAACTGACCAAGAATTGTGGCCAAATTGAGAGACAATGACTCAATTGTCTTCAATTACTCGAATATTGAACATAAAGTCCGAAAGGCATATTTCATATTGTAGTTTTGATAAAATTCTTGAATGGTATAATGAATCATTGCCTCCTGATCATACAATGGTTGATAGGTTTTACAATATGAAGAAATTTATTAGGGGTCATGGTTTGCTTGTTGAAAAGAATGATTGTTGCAAATTGAGATGTATGTTGTACTGGGGAGATGATGTGGAATTACAAGTGTGCAAATTTTATGGTCAATCTAGGTTTAAGCCTAGAAAGCATTCTATGAAACATAAATTAATACTATAAAAGCAGACTTATTATTTCCCGTTAACTCTGAGACTTCAAAAACTGTATGCTTCTGATATTACTGTATCTCACATGAGATGTTATAACGAACACGAACAGGAAGACGGAGTAATGAGTCATCCATCAGATGCACTGGCATGGAAACATTTCAATGACACCCATCTTGAGTTTATAGTTGAATATCGAAATGTTAGGTTAGCATTATCGACGGATAGATTCAAACCTTTTGGTCAATCCGGCTAGCAATATTCATCATGGTCAATCATAATTACTCTTTATAATTTATCTCTATGGATTTGTATGAAAGAGGCATATATGTTCTTGATAATGATTGTGTCAGGGCCTAGAAATTTGAAACATAAAATTGATGTTTTCTTACAATCATTGATATCTGAATTGCAACATCTTTAGGAATATGGTGTTCAAACATATGATGTCTCTTTGAAACAAAATTTTAATTTGAGAGCGACTTTGATGTGGACTATTAGTGATTTTTTGGCATTTGCCATGTTATCTGGACTGAACACGGCTGAAAGATTCTGATGCTTTTTATCTTCCAAACAGGGGCAAAATATGTTGATTTAACAATCACAGGAAATTTCTTCCTTCAGATCATCCATTTAGACGCAATAAACAAAAGTTCATTAAGAATAGGATGATAAAAATACCTCCTCCTCCTCTCAAAGTTGGTGAAGAGCTTTTGCAACAATTTGAGGAATTAGGCTTGCTGAAAGTAACAGAATTTGAAGTTGATAAAGTGAATATAAGCATTAGTCAAAACTTTGGTTGGAGAAAATGGAGCATTTTTTTTAGATTTGCCATATTGGAAAACTAATTTGATACATCATAATCTAGATGTAATGCATATTGAGAAAAATATTTTTGACAATTTGTTCAATACTGTTATGACCATTGAAGGGAGGACAAAAGATAATACAAAATCACGAGCTGATTTGAAACTTTTTTGTAGAAGGAATGAGTTACATAAAGATCTTCGCACTGGTAAATATTCAAAAACATGTTACACTTTGGACAAAAAACAAAAGAAAATTTTGTATGAATAGTTGAAAAGTTTAAAGTTTTTCGATAAGTTTCAAACTTAGCAAGGTGTGTGGACATGAGGAAATATAAATTATTTGGGATGAAAAGTCATGATTGTCATATGTTTATACAAAGGCTAATTTCAATTACAATTGGGGAGTTGCTATCGAATAAGGTTTGGGAAGTTACAAAATTAAGTTTGTTTTTCAAAAGCTTAACATCATCTGAAATAAAGTTGGCTTAAATGAAAAAAACTAGAAAGGAAAATTCCAGTAATTTTGTGCAAATTAGAAGGGATTTTCTCTCCAATCTTCTTTGGCTATATGGAGCATCTACCCGTGCCTTTAACACACGAGGCTAAACTTGTTGGTCTAGTTCAATATCAATCGATGTATCTGTTTGAGAGGTAATTCAACACAAAAATTGCAATTGAAGTAATAACATGTTTTAATAACAAAATTGTAATAATCATATTTCCTAATGTAGGTATTTGCATCAATTGAAGAAAAATGTCAAAAATAAAGCTTGATTTGAAGGTTCGATATATAATGCTTATTTAATGGAGGAAACTAGTACATTTTGTTCAAATTATTTTGAGCCGCATGTTTACACAAGAAAAAGAAAAGTTCCTGGTGATGACGATTGGGAGGAACAGGTGATGCTGATGGTAACTTATCCATTATCACATATCTTGGATGAACATATGGACATTCAATAAGAAGAATGTTAACAGAGGAAGAAATTGAGGCTACCCGTGGTTACCTTTTATTGAACTATCAATAGGTTCAACCTTTCATGCAATAAGTTGAAATTGATTGTTTGAGTTTAGAAATTTAGTGTTATTCAACTGAAATACATAATAATAATTTTATATTATACAAGGAATGATTACGCGAGATAATTCCCGAGAAAAGGTAGGATGATATCAATAAAAAAGTTGGAAGATACTCTCCTTTTAAGAAATATGTATGTTTTTACTTACAAATATTGAAATGAATGAATTATAAGATTAAAGTGTTCAAATGACATTATATTGTTTAATATGATAATTTTTATATAAACCTTAGAAAATCCAATAGAGAACAAGTTTATATGTGATTTTGTGAAAGGACCTTTGCGAACTGTTAAATTGTATCCATTGTATTTCAATAATGGATATAAATATCATAAAGAATATCATGGACATAGCATGGCAACAGTAAATAGTGGAGTTTGCATATAGGGAGAATGATGATTTATTATGCTAAAATTATTGAGATATTTGAAATTGAATACCCTATATTGCCAATAAAGTGAAGTGTAATATTTAAGTATGACTGGTTTGATTCAACTCCAAATGTTGGTTCAAAAGTGCAAAGCTGATACAATCTAGTTAAAATCAACCAGCGAAGAAGATTTAGATAATTTAAACCTTTCTTATTGGCAATGCGAAAAATCCAGGTATATTATGTCCCTTTTCCTAGCTTACGACAAGAAAAGTCAGATTGATCAGCTATTTGTAAAGTTAAACCTAGAGGTGTTTTTGAATCACATGGAAAAGGAGAATAGAGAATTAAAAGTGAAGCGTTTTAGGAAGATGTTTATGAACTAAATGCATCTGTTACATATGACGAGAATGAACATTTGAACGATCCAAATAATGAATATGTTGAAATTTCATCTAAAGAGGATGAGGAGGGCGAGAGATCTGAAGAGGAGCCTGAGTTTGATTCTAATTCTTCAGAAAAAGAAAATAATGATGATTTTGATTTACAATTAAGTGTTGATAGCGATTAATTTGTATTTGTAATATAATATTATATTCAATAAATCAATTATTGAATTTTCAATATATTGTTATGTATTGAATTGAAATTGTTACATTTTTTAAATATTCAATTAAATATGAATTTTAGGTTAAAATATGCCACCAAAGAGAAAACAGGGTATGATGCGACTAAGGTTCAGACCACGATTTGGAGCCAGTTATTGTCCAGGTGAAGCATCACATTATGCAGCTGCAATCGAATCAGATGTCGTACCTCTAGCTACTACACTTAAGCTAAGGCTTCACCTTCCATACCTATTGTTACAGCATCTACCACTCCTATACTGACAGAAATATCAGGGGTAGACGATGCAGATGAAGGAAGCGGCGTCCAACTTGGAGCTGAAGGAGTTAATAGAAAAACTTACATCACAATTGTCAATAATCTGTAAGTGAAAATACATGAAACACCATTTGTTTATAATTAACTTATAGTTTTAAATTTAAAAATGATATAAAATTATTTGTTTTTATATTGGGTTGATTTCGTCTAGATTGTGCCTAAAAAAATATAACATCTAAATTCAAGGAGAAGATTGATCTTAAGGGTTATATATAGAAGAATATCTCTCAGGCAACAAATGATTTTTATTATTAGGAGGTTGAGGTACAACAAAATGTATCTTTTGTATTTTTAATTAATTTTTATATATTAATTACATAAATATTGTAAGTTACAAGCACTTATCGTATGTTTTTTCTATTTTTCAAAAAAAATTGAGATCCTAAATTTGAAGCGATTATTTATAAAGTATAGGAGAGACGAGCTCGTACACGTTATAGAGACTTTGTTGGTGTGATACACAAGACTGATGTATGATTTGCTTATATTTCTGAAGAAATATGGAGTCGTTGGCAGCAATATTGAACATCACCTGAGGCAATGTCTAATTTAGAGCGTAATTCTATCAATAAACGTGGAGGACCGGAAGGAAAGAATCTTTCCATATATACTAGAGAATCTATTACCCACCACAAGCATGCAGAGAGACTTATAAGTATCTACAATTTACTCCTAATTTTTTTTGCTTTGATGTATTTCAATTAATTTGATGTGAGAATTTCGGAATAAAATTATATGCATTATGGAGAGTGACAATGTTATAAATATCTGGTGTCATATATGGCTATGTTATTGAGTTATTTTCTTTGTTTAACAAGGGATAAATATCATAAAAATAGAGAAAATTCTGTTAAAATTTTTTTAAAAATATAGTTCACTTATAACATTTTATTCTGATGCAGGAAAAGTTTATAGATATGAAGTCTACCCCTTGTCAACTCTTTTTGCATACTTACACTAAGAGCGTGACGGTGTGACCTTCATCAACACCTGATGTAGAGAACTAAATATATGTGAAGTTTATGCTTTAATATTAATGCTTAATGATTATCACTTATTAACATAAATATTACCTTCTGATACGATCAAATACAAGAAAATATTCAACGGCAGTCTCAACAGTCTGAAAATGTTGATGAGAGTCAAACATATCTTCATACAGTAAGTGGTAGGGACCGTTGTAGAAGGGTTTTCAGCGAACACATGTTATTTACAATTCTCCACATTCAGTACAACATATCTAGTAGGCGGTTCACATCCTATAAAGTCCATGAACTTCGAAACACAATACAGACATTGACAACTCAGTTGCAACAGTCGATGGAATGCATGACCCAACTCTGTAATGAGATGAATGAGTTGAAGGAGAGGGACAACACCTCATCGCAACAGTCAGAGCATCTGTGTTCACCAAATAAATAGAATACTTGAAATCATTTCGTATAAATTAAATACTTATTATGTACCAAATAATTTTTATTATCAATTAAGATAATTTTTACTTTATATTATTAATCAATTTTTTGTTTTAACAAATTAAATGTAGAAACAAATCAAAATATTATCAACAGATAACTGATAATTGACAACTATACAAATTATGCATCAACAGTAAGATTATCAAATAAGATTAAATGCAAAGAATTTAAAAAAAAGTTTTAGTAAATTTACTGGCGAAAAAACAAAATTTGTCAGTAAAATCTACTAAATTTTACCGACAAATAACTAATTTCCATCAATAATATTAGTAGTTAACTTACCGATAGAATAATCAATTTCCTTGGTTAAATTACCGATGGATAGGATATGTGCGTGGTAATTTTTCCAAACAAAGCAATCTTTCCATCACTAAATTTACTAATAGCACAAAGTAACGGTTGGTATATTCACTAGCAGTAACACAAAATATCAATCGGTAAATTAGGGATGAAAAATATGTAATTCGTCACAAATTATTACTTATGGCCGTTTCTTTAACGCTTTGATCCGTCAGTAAATTTCGTCACTAACTTAGTTTAGTAACGAAATCTATAGGTATTCCTGTAATGTAGTGTCTTTTTTTTTTTAATGCCTAATACAGCGCCAACACAGGTTTATGTATATGTCGTGTTATCAAGGTTTGGTATTTCGTGCTGGGCACTGGCTAATAACCACAATCTAGATCAACTTCCCCACACGTTAAGCAAATCAAACAGCGACTATGTTGGTGTCAGTACCAAGTGAACATGTCATGAGAAGTTCGCATTTATTAGTGTCTATTTCCATTTAATTGCATTGTGACTTCCAACTACTCTTATGACCCTATTGAAGCGTGACGTGTATTGAAAAATGATAACCTTTGGGTCTAAGGCCGAAGTTACGATTTTAGTATTAAAAGAAAAGAGAATTTAATTAAAGAATTGAAATGATATTCGACTTCAATTTAAATAGAGAATTTATTTGAAAAAGAATCAAATTAATAAAAAAAATATAACTAAATAATTTAAAAGTAAACTCTTAGTTTTATGTAATTTTAAGTGGAAAACGATTTTTTTAATCATGAGAATCATTTCAAAACTATTTTACAGGGTCGAGGGTCAAATAATTTTTTGACAGAATGCTCTTGAAATTGTTAGTGCTAATGATTGTTAGAAAATAATTGTTACATGTTGAAGAATTTAACAAGGAATTGAAAACTTTTTAACCAAGTGGTGGATATATTAATTTATTATAAAGTCGATTTGGACTACTACTTTCATAGGAGGTTTTGGAGAGGCCCAATCAATCTAACACACCTGAATATGGGCTTGGCCTAATCAATTACTTGTATCTCCACACATTTGGCCTTATCGAACATTGCATCAAGGCAAACATATTGGATTATGGGCTGCACAATTAAGCTTTGACTTTGAATTAAACTTAGATTTTTCTCGTAATAAATCGTGGTTTAGTAAAACTGTTCACAATTTATTTCGGGCCCGTTTGGTTTAACTTCTATTTTTCTGTTGTTGTTTTTAATTTCTGTTTCTTATTTTTAGTTTCTGTTTTTTTGTTTAAAAAAATGAAAACCTATTTGATTGAGATTTGTAACATAAAAACTGAAAATAAAAACCTGTTTGGTTGAGATTTCTAATAAATTTATTATTATTATTATTATTATTATTATTATTATGGAAGCAGAAACATATACATTAACTCGGATGATAAACCGCGGAGAGCAGATGATGAGCAACTTCCATCAAGCGTAGGCCAATGGTGACCGTTGATACAGGAATACTCACACTAACAAGGAAAAGCATGAGGAGAGCCACGGAAGGCCTGCTATTCATCAATCTCGATTGCAGATACCCAACAAACTTACACACGAACTCATCGTAGCTGGCATAACATTGCTTCTCCCACGCCATCCACTCCACCGGAGGCTCGTAGTTTCTCTCTATCATTTTCATTTCATGAATGCGTTTCCTTAGCACTATCATACTCTCATCCACCATCGATTGTCCCGCATTCCACTGGAAATGAGAGTTGTAGTGGTCTCTTCTTGTAGCTGCAGAAACCATCCCACCGGTAGCCCTTTTCCGGTTCCAGTCAGATCTCATTTTACGCGAATGGGATTTTGTTGAAGTTGAAGGAAATGGCAGAATAGGAAATGACGGTGCCGAGGAAGAGCAAAACTTGGTTGATTCCATTGACTTTAGTGAAAAATGTTGTGTGTGTGTTGAAAGCTTTCGACTCTTGGCCTGTGGCTCTTTGTATTTATAGACATGGACCTCAGCAACTAACGCAAGACAGAACCCTCATTAGGTAACCGACACGTGTTCGGTTCATGCATCTCAAAGAGTACTTTATTGCTAGAAGTCTGTTCCTGATTGGTAGGTTGCAGTTCTTACAGTTACGGTCGGCGTCTTTATGTCAGTTTAATAATTGATATTTTATCCGGAAATTCAAGAGAAGCATAACCAATGACACGTGGTAGATCAAAGTACCAACATCTGGCAGATCTATATTGACTTATTCTACAACTTTTAATCCCACCAACACCTTCCAGGATAGCAGAAAGGAAGTTGGAAGGGAACCTGCAATGCGCCGCAAACAATTCAATCTCCTAGTACTGTTGCTTTAACTGAAATGAAGAATCAAAATGTATTGTAAAGCAGTTGTAGGTACTGTTGCTTTAACTGCCAAGTCAGTGCATTGGTGCAAAGGAGTACACAAGTGGAGATGGGCTTTAGCAGAGGCGAGAACAGATCCAAGTTAAAGATGACAAGCGACTCCCAGGGCGGCTACAATTTGGTGACAAATTGAGATATCTCCTGATCTTCATAAAGCCCAACATATAGCAAGTACTCGCACTGTCATTTATGGCTGTCCTGATTAGACCAAAGAGCAGCAGGATCCATCGCTCTTCCAACCTGTGAAAGAGAAATCTACTGTCTAATATTACTCTATCTTATTCTGTCTCATAGAATCTCAATCATTTATTTTACGAGACCCACGTAGAATCTACATAAATAAATGACTGAGATTTATTGGAAATAATAAGACATCATAATATTAGACAGAAGATCTAAAATCGCAAAGTATTGCATCCTGATGCCTTCTCTTCTCTTAGCAACTCTTTTTCCCCCGTATATATTCTTGTCAGGCCACTCTTCAAGTTTTCTGGCTGTCAACCCTACATTTTCCTTCAAGTGTTACCATAAACTATTTTTACATAGCACGTGATAACAGGAGACAAACCCTGTTCCTATACTTTTGATTTGGATCATTGCATATACGTGTTGAGTTGTGTGGAGCTGAATCCTCATGTCTAAGCCAAAGGAAAGCTGTAGGGAAATAATGATATCAAGAGGTAGTGGTGCAGAAGTTGAAGATTCTTCCATCTCTAAGGACTTCAAGCTCACCAAAGGAAAACCAACTAAAATTATACACCCGCCAATTGAGTCACATTGGCTTCTCCCTCCTCCACAAGAGACCAAAACTTCCTCAACTTCATCTACTTCAGGCATCAAATCAAAGCTGGCGTTTGCACCGTTAATGATTCGGGACTCCTTAAAGAAACTTGGAAGGAGCAAAAGTATGAAGACAGTCCTGGAAGGAGCTCATGATCCAAAAGATGAACAACTCATAGATTGTTTCCGTGAATTTCTCTTTGTTGAGGGTATCTTACCTGGGAAGAACACCGACTATCATACCCTTCTAAGGTATTAAGTTCAACTGCAACAGTAATTTACTATTTATAACTCAGATATCTTAGTGCAAGTGCTTGTAATGTTTTACAATATGCTAGATTCCTGCGAATGAGGGACTTCGATCTGCCAAAAGCCAAGGAAATGTTTGTAAACTATCTTAAGTGGCGTGAGGATTACAGGGTCGACGCAATTCCACAGGTTACTTACTCCAATCTATTGCTTGCCAATGCATGACCTAAGAAGAGGAATGGTCTGAAGTTTATCATTCTGTTTTTCTTCTTAAATTCATGAGCAGGAATTCAAGTTTGAGGAGTTTGCCGAGGTCAAAAAATGCTATCCTCATGGATATCATGGACTCGATAGACATGGAAGGCCGATATATATAGAAAGGATTGGAATGCTCGATCTTGATGCGCTGCTCCAATCAACTACCATTGACAGATATGTTAGGTACCATGTTTCAGAAAAAGAGAAGACATTGAAATTGAGATTTCCTGCATGTTCAATTGCAGCTAAGAGGCATATAGCTTCCATAACAAGCATTTTGGACGTTAAGGGAGTGGTGAGAGCGCGAACCCCTGATATTAAAAGCTGAAGCTAAATGAGTTCAAACCTGTTTAGCGAACTTCTTTGAGTTAAATATAATCACAAGTTTTGTAAATTTAGGTCCTGATAGTTGTGATCTTGACTTTGATTAGGGTATGTCAAATTTCTCAAAACCTGCAAGATACCTCTTCATGGAAATTCAGAAGATAGACAGCAATTACTATCCAGAGGTAGTGAAAGCCATTTTTTCATGGATGCAGTTCTTCCAATCCAACTACAGCACTTGAATTCGGAATAACTTGTATGACAGGGCTTCAGTACGAAAAAAACTAATTTTTTTTTAAAGAAAAGCATTAACTCACGTTGTAACCAGTTGGCAGAATATGATTGAGCGCCACTTGCAGGCAAACATTTTATTCATGTTGTCTCGATGTAGATAAAAAATGACAGAACATTTGAGACAAAACCCACTGCACTTCTTTCACTATTTGTTTATTTATCTTAAACTTAAAAAGGATAGTCATGCTAAGGATAAGCACTTTAGTTCTTTCGATTATACTGACAGTATGTAATTGAAATTCAACAGACTCTACATAAGCTCTTTATAGTTAATGCTGGATCCGGGTTCAGGATGCTATGGAAAGCACTCAGGGCCTTTCTGGATGCACGTACATTAGCAAAGATTCAGGTGACTTTCACATTTTATTAATCACACCTTCGTTCCTTTGGTTAAACGTTAAAGTTCCGTTTCAGGTGCTGGGGAGCAACTACGTTAGCAGCCTCCTTGAAATTATTGATCCAAGGTGTCAGGTTTATGTGTGTGATAAATATTTCTGCGTTCTGTAATGGCTAATGAAATGCCACAATATAGCCTTTATATGTAATAGCACTCATTAATGCCATAACGGTACAGTAATTTGCCAACTTTTCTGGGTGGGAATTGCACTTGCTCTGACTATGGAGGTTGTCTTTTTAGCGACAAAGGTCCTTGGAACGACCCAGAAATTGTAGAAATTATTGAGGTTATCTTCGTCAATGAACTCAAGGACTTCTTTGACATTTTCACTTCAGTTAGCTTCTCATTTTTCGTATATCATGAACAAACTTCATAAAAACATTTCGTATCTTGATTGCAGGCAGTTTCTGCAACAGAAGATGTGTTCGATAATGGAGAAATTTGTGACGAGGCTCAGGTAAGCAGCACAGACTTTAATGACCTTCCTTGAAATACAGCTACACTGATTAGCAATTTCTCCATCGCCGTCCTTTCTGCCAATACATGTTGCAGCCTTTGTTTAACGAATTCCCGTGATGGGCAATGCAGCTTAATGGCCAAAATGGAGGTGTCCGTGACAGAACTGGTGGCAAGCTGGAGAGACAGAAGATTCAGGCATTGAAAGCTGCACTTGAAGATACCAACAAGGTAGGTCATATTTGATCATGTTTGGATTCTAAGTTAAAGTTTATATCATATATGATGGTATGTCTGATTGTGATTTAGAAAGTTCAAGCATTGGAAACAGCTCTTGAGGACACCAAGAGGGTAAGTTGAGAACTTCTTTATGGTTATGTTGGTCAACTCCTGTCGTTGTAAGGATTCCCTTCTCTTGCAGATGCTTAAAGAGCTCGCACAACACTTAGCAGCGCTCAAAATTTAGATGAATGTATGTATGAATGGCTAAGAAATCATAGTTGACTTGTTCCATGTCCTTATCATGGCCGCGTTTAGCTCATTTGGATCTCTGTTGTCTAACTATTAAAGCAGCCAATTCCCTTAACTTTTTGTTTTTTCTTGAAAATGGAAAAGTCGATTCTGTTTATACACTAATTTAGTTGTTACATGGTGTTGGGAAATGAGGTGTCGGTCACGCAGCGGCAACAAACCAGAACCACTAAATCTTTCCCTGTGTGAACAATTACAGCCAATCCAAAAGAAAAACAGCAGCCAACAAACTCACCAATACACAAAA
>JANTPM010000002.1:21560973-21577344 GCA_025434745.1 Erythroxylum divaricatum
CCTCATTTATTCCCTTTCCCCAGTACATTCCGTTAGCTAACTAACTTGGCCACCTCAGCTAAAACTAACTGTCCTCCGACACTGCCCTTCTGCCCATTGTTTATTCTTCCTTCTAGAATAATCCTCTCTCTCTTCCGAAGATCCTAACAGGGTTTGGTTTCTTCGGCTAGGTAATAAAAGGAATGGTTTATGAGGCACTCCTAGCTTGTATTTACTTCCATTCAGCCTAAAAATTAGAAACATCTCATTCCAGTTGGCTTGGAATGTGTTGAAAGAAGCCAGTCACTTGATAACCAATATCAAATCAACACCTCCAATGAGAAATAGGTAGTAAATTGCATAATTTGTGAGCCTAGTAGCTCAACCACTACATGATAGCATATCTGGTCACACCAAATGAAATCACCATTCCCAATTTGCATATCGCAAGAAGGGATGGATCAAGATTAGAGATTGAGTTACCACCTACTCAGAGACAAAATTATGCATAGAACCACTAACAATTAGAATCAATACCTTTCAACCTATGAGAGGGTCTTGTAATTTCATAGTGGTTCCCGTCGTTTTTCCCAAGATGGCATGGAAAGATATTTCTAAAAAATCCTACATGGTTATTTTGGGTAGGGGTTCCTCTACTTCCTCTGCTCTCCCTTCATCCTCTATGAGCTCCTTTATTACCATAGCTAGATATTTGCACATAGCCCTTTTTCTCTTCAATTTTGCATCTCTATATCCCATATTCAGCCATTTACAAGAATCATAAATGGGTTCCAAGATGTGCAAGCACACTGGGTAAGAAATAGATGCACTCTACGATGAAGAATAGATCCACGAATTTGAAGAATTTAGAGTACGTGGGCTACAATTCTCCACGCTAGAAGAGTGATCGGGTTGACCCACTTGAGCCCAGTTTGTTTTCTTAGTCCCATGAGTTGATTAGGCCTTAGTTTTACTCCAAAGCTAGACTACAAGCCTTATATCCACTACAAGGCTTATGGATCCTAACATCGGATTTAATTCTTCCTTCAGCCCACTAATAAAAGCACCCAAGGCTTATGAATCCTAACATCAGATCCCCTTCCAAATACATTGCCACAATGTCAACAATTACATCATCAAGTGTTCAATAATAACTAAAATATTATTCCGCCTTAAGAATCCAACCTCAAGGGGCTCCAACGTGTGGAAGATTACTGGACTGAACCTTGAGTGCTGCTACTTCTGCCACCAAAATATCGAGTGTAATTTGGACGTAACATTAGATAATTGTTGAAGGATCAAATTCAAGTTCTGACTAGTTTCTAGATCACTAGTTGACACAATGGAACATGTTTGCACTATGGTGATAAACTAGGCTCTGATTCCAAAAATGATAGCTACCAAGTGCAGTAGTGAAGAGCAATAAGAAAAAAGTAGGAAGAGCTGGAAATAATAGATGCAAGAATCCTACCGACTATTATTCCCAACAAGAGTGCCCGTATAGAGTGGACTGACTCACAGCAACAGTTGCAATTACAAAAACATAATAGGCCTACTTACTAAGCATAAGTGGGATATTTATAAAATCCCAATATTATTTGGGATAAGTTAAAATAATATAACACAAAAATAGGGAAAATAAACATTAAAATATGGATGTAATCACAATTAGCAAATTCCAATTCTAAAAGTTGTTTACTACTGGATTCTGAAAGTTGTTGAGCGTTGGCATGTCGCCTCCTTGAATAAGTCAGCAAACATATGACAATTGATCTTTGTTCTTTTCACCAAGTAGAAGACTTTATGTATATGACAAAAATATTGGCAGTTGATTGCTAACAACATAAACACGAAGCATCCTCCTTAAGAGAAGAAGCTTGAATTACCAAAGTTGAACAACACCTAAAATCAAAACCTCTTTACTGTTATGTTACAAAGCCAGACAAGGGGTGGAATTAACAAACATAGTCAGTGAACATTCTCATACCTATCAAACCTTTCCTTATTTAGTTTTATAAAGAGCAATAAGCACAGTCTACATAGCTTGCTTACAAAGAACATGTATCATAAACAAAAGAAGAAGAGAAATCCTAGTATATCTCAATAATGTTGGATAAATCTAGAGAAAAAGAAAAAGAACCCTTCAAGGTTGAAAAATATAGACTTTGAAACTATAGACAATTCAGAAAAGAGAGCAATTCAAAGAAAAGGCAAAATCAAAAGATCAAACGGCTAAAGGATGAAAAAGAATGGTACTAGCTAAAACTGGGAATGTTGAGCTCATTAAGTAGCCAAATTACCAATTCGTTCAATGATCTCCTTGTTGAGGTAATTGGATAAGCATTTCCATTCTCCATATTGACTTAAATTATAAGGACCAAGATGCCTGTCAAACTCTAAACTTTTAACTCCTTGACGAAATCTCTCTTCCTGAATGTACAACAATACAAGAGGAAAAACAAGCATACAAAAAGTAAGTTAATAACTTAAACGTCAGTAAAAAATTATTTCATAAAATTTTTTTATACAAAGGATTTAATGTTTGCCCATTGTTTTATCTATAGGAAGTTGTAATTTATAAGACATTTGAGAGCTTTCAAACAAGAATAACAATTGTCTACAAGAAATTTCATTCATTACTAAATGGGCTTTAAAATAACCAAAAGTTTTCTTATCATATAAAAGTTGAGCTATTGCTTTATCAAGCCTGAATTTCCTCCAATCATATACCTTTAGTTCATTAATAAATGAAGGGAATTTATTCTTTCCCTCATCTCAAGACCTTAGTTTTACTCCAACCAACTTTCTAGCTTCTATTCTCATTTTTTTGTTCACAATTACTGCTAGTCTGCATTTTCTCTTGTTCATTTACTTACGTAACTTTATTTCAATTATGACTGATAAAATTTATACACAATGTGAAATAAAACTACAATGAACTCACTTGTATAATTTATATTATAAGGCTAATGTTTGTAGTAACCACATGACATTGGTAACACTAATTCATCCAACAATACTATATAACACACATAAAGCTAATATTACTAAGGAGTGGAAGTCGTAGTTATTGGATTGCAATATAACAAGTACCAAAGTAGACAACACATATAAACCACAAATAGTTAAATCTTTTAGTATGTCAACTTGATCAGGCTTCTCAATGAAACAAAAGATAGTGGAACAGTAGACCTCAAGTTACTTGAAAATATATTCACTTAAAAAAAATTTGTAGCTTGTTTAATTTTTAAATCTTCAACATCAAAAGGTAAGTACCAAACTTTGTCTAAACATATAATGACCCAGTTGAAGTATAATTAATCGTTTTACATAAAGTAAGAAATAGATAAGAGAAAAAGGAATAGTATGAAAAGGGGAAGTTGGGAAAGTTTTTGTAGTCCATGTGACCCTTGGCATTTATTTTGGAGGAATTGTGCCTAAGAAGTGGAGTAGATTAGTTGCGTGGACATGACAGCAAAGTCTAAGATAATACTGCTATTTGAGAGAAAATGTGTTTGGTACCACCTATGGCTTTGATATAAATTTCCAATTAACAAGTACAGATAATTAAGTGCATATCACCGCAGGTATTATTAGTTTCCAGAAAAAAAAATGAATATGCAATTGGGAAACTAAATTTATGAATAGTTAAATAGAGTCAAACCTCTTCCTCTAATACTTTCACAAGCTGTTCTTGTTGTTGATCCCACTGACGAATAATCACCTGATCTCATCACAGATGCATAGAAAGATCAGTCCCAGGCTTCAAGGCATTTATGCTGTCATAGCCACTATGTTAAGCTGATACCATGACACAATTTTCTTAAGTTGACTATCGGCGTAAAATAATTGTAAGTGAGATCGTTGAACTAGAGCGTTGAAGCTATCTTTTTTTTTTTCAAGAAATTAGAAACAATTAACATAATCAAATAAACCACATACCTCGGAGGGACCAACATCAATAAAAAAGCCAGTAATTGGTGAGAAGTCCTTGCCATCTCTGTACAGAAAAGAAGATTGAGAAGTGGACTTAAAATGTGAATGAAGAATAAATATGTTGTATACAATCCATCTAAAGGGATAGTCATACGACGAATGTATAGCTATGGTGGCCTCGTCAAGCAAGAACCCCAGAAAAGTTTATAGAATGTGCTTGGATGACTTCAAAGACGAGGGAAGTAAGAATGACCGGTATGAAAGTGAATGTTAAAAAGCTAAATAAAGTGAAAATGGGCGAGAACTAAAAACAGTCCATAAAGATTTTGAGTTGAGGATACCATTTGACACAAGTCCACGCAAAATTAAACAAAGAGAAGCAACGAACCCGGTGGAAGAGCTATAATATACAAAATGAGGACCAGGAGGAATCATCTTAATCCCCATAAAAGCGGGACCAACTGTGAAC
The DNA here is from genome assembly GCA_025434745.1 of Erythroxylum divaricatum. NCBI lineage: Eukaryota > Viridiplantae > Streptophyta > Magnoliopsida > Malpighiales > Erythroxylaceae > Erythroxylum > Erythroxylum divaricatum. The sequence goes on from JANTPM010000002.1 coordinate 21,565,358, forward strand.
ACCTGAAGCATAACTAACTATTATTATACGCATTCAAAAACACCGAGAGGTAAAAGCTGGAAGAAAAAGAAGAAGAACCTGCGTGTCAAGCGCGACGAGTGTATACTGAGGGACGTCGAGAAGGAGAAGAGTAGCGCCGCGCTTCACCAGCTCCAAGGCCGTTTCAGGGTCCATTATGAAGAAGAAGAAGAAGTATTTTGGTAATTTTCGTGGGAATGCAAACCTTGCGTTTGTGTTAGCTCCGGACTGCAATTTGAGTTTCTCTTTCTCCTGGCAATCCAGTATTCAATGCAAAGCTTGCGTTTGTGTTAGCTCCAGAGTGCAATTCCAGAATTCTCTGGGCACTGGCGGGCGTCTCTTTTTTGTTTACTTAAATTTGGTTATTTTCTTTTCTTAATATTTTCATAAATAAAGGCTGCTGCTTGTTCTTTGCGGGGATGAACCCGACTCTCAATTACAACCATAAATAACAGTAAAATTTTGATTTTCAAGTATTTCATAAAAATAATGATAAGAATATATTATTATAACTTAATATTTTTTCTCATTATATATATTTTTGGTTTATGTTAGGAAATATTATATATATCTAAGTAATTAATTTTGACATTTTGACACTCCTATAAGATATTATATATTTAAGCAATTAGTTTTGGCATTTTTTATTAATTGAACTTATAAGATATTAATTAGATGATGATAACTAACCAATAATCCTTATTTGACTTGGATTCAAAAAGATATTTTAGATAATGTTCTAAATGTTATAGAATCATATCTTAAATAGATGTGTATCTTAAGAAGATGTGTGATGAATTACGTTGATGTGTAATTAAAGGGTATCGCTAAAATTTCTTTGTGAATTAATTGATTTCTGTATTAAAAAAACTGAGGTATGCAATTTTCGGATATGTTAGACCTACTGTTGATGACTTTGGTGTGTATTGTGAGTGTTTTGAGTGGAATGTGTGTGTATTGAAGTCAAGTGTGCGCAATCCATATTGTGCGTGGGAGTGAAGACCCCTTGGTGATGTTGGGAACATTGGTTTTGTTGTGTCTATGGTGAATTAGAAAACTTGCATTGAGAGGTCTATAGGCATGTAACAGTAAAGATCTTGTTAGAGTTATTTTCAAATGTGAGCAGGTGGATTAACGATAAACTGATTTCAGGTGTGAGATATCTTGGTGTGTTGATTGATGGGTTGTTATTGTGACTGTGGTGTCCTATACAGTTGCGTTGACATCTAGATGTGGGCTACATGTTTATGTGTTTTTTGTGGTGTATTCTTTGCTTGACTGATAGCAATTAAAGATGTATAGTGTGTGCTTTCTGATTGGGAGATTCACAGTTTCTATATTAATTGTGTGAGGGTTGCTCACGCTGGACAGTCATCTTTGTGGAGTGACTCACAGTTGGACTAATTGGTATGTTGCGTGTGACTTCTATCGTGGGTTGTTTGGTGACTGTACAGCTGTAATTTTGTTCTGCGTTTTGCAGGTATGGGAACAACTTTAAGATCTCTTTTGAAGGAGCTAAACCTATAGGGAAGTTGTTCTATTTGAATGTCAAATGTGTTCAGATTTTGTTATTAATTTTTTTAAACACTTGAGTCTTTTATTTATTGTCTTTCAATTAATACATTATTGAGATAAAATCTTCTGTGGAAGTTAAAATAAGTCGGTCTTGTTATCGGGTATGAAAATTTTTCACAGTAAGTGAGGTTGAGAGATAATGTCAAAGGTTGAGTAATATCGACTCAGTAAAATCTTAGGTAAATCTATTATACTTCGATGAAAGTAATTAAGTTCGGTGATGGTCATGTAGACGTAGGCAAGGTGTCTAAACTGCGTTAACAAATCTCAGTGTTGATTTATTTTTGTTGCCCTTTAATTCTTCTGATTTTTTATTATGTCGTAATCTTGAAAAGTTTGCGAAACTACTACACCTCATCAGATTTTTCAATTAGTATCAAAACAGGTCACCAAGTCAAAACTTGGTAGCAAGTAGGGACAGATCCAAATTTTGTGAACATGGTTATAAGAGAGGGTGCATTGATCATCAGACTACCACTATTGGACGGCTCTAACTATCCTATATGGAAATCATAGATGGGAGTCTTCATCCAAGCTCAAGGTACAAAAGCTTGACATTTAGTAGTACATGGGTGAACACATCCGATGATTACTGACGATAAAGGAGAGACAGTTCAAAAAGATCCATCTAAATGGACAAGTGTCGAAAAAAAAAGTGCACTTGAAAACTCACAAGCAATGCATGCATTTTTTAGTGTTGTTGATGAAGGATGATTCTCATTGATATCAACCTGTGAATCGGCTAAAGAAGCGTGGGATACTTTGCAAACTACTCATAAAGGATCCAAATCTATGATAGCGTCAAAATTACAAATGTTAGCTATGAGGTTTGAAGAATTAAAAATGGATGAAAATGAGACAATTAGGGACTTTCAAGAAAGATTGCACAATATAGCGAATCAGACATATTAACTCAGGAAGAAATATTCGAATATGAAACTAGTCAAGAAAACGTTGAGATCACTATCTCCAAGATTTATTCTGAAAATTACAATAATCGAGGAGGCTCATGACATCAATGACCTGTCGTTAGAGAAGGTAATTAAAATTCTTACTAATTTTGAAATGAATTTTTTTAGGGAAAAACAAGAAAAGAACAAAAGATTGGCACTATAAGCTGAAATTGGAAAAGGCATAAATGATATAGAAGATGTATATGATGAGAATAAGGATATGGAATTATTGACAAGAAATTTCAACAAGTGATTAAAGAAAGTGAAGAAGGATAGATCCGATTTTAGGAAAAATGGTGGGAGCTCATCAAATAATAATTTTAAACAACAAGGGAAAACTCAAAAGAGTAGAAAAAAGTGAAGAATTCAATGTCATAAGTGTCAAGGCTTCGGACATGTGCAAACGGAATGTGTTAACACTTTAAAGAAGAGAAAATAGAAGTCTTATACAAGCACTTGGAGTGAGAATGAATCCGGAAGTGAGTATGATAGTGAAGAAGAAGCTGTGAATAGTTCTACGTTAGTCACTTTGTACAGCCAGTTACTTATTTAACAGTAACTGACAAGGAAGTAACTAAAGATGAAAAAGTGAGTAAATCAAAAATTTTGGAAAAAATGCAAAAGATTCAGCTCAAAGCTCAATCTCAGATTATGATAGTGATGACAGTACTTCAGATGATAAAAAGGAAGATATTTATGAAGCCTATGAGTTAATGAATAGTAAATGGGTCCAAACATATAAGAAAAATAAGAAGTTGAAGGGGGAAAACTCTTCCATGAAGAATATCATTCAAGATCTAGAGAAGAAGTTGTTGTCTACATTAGATAAGCTTAGTGAAACAAAATTAAAGTTGGTCAATATAGAAAAAGGAATAAGAATGTTAAATGGAGGTACCAAAAAGCTAGAAAAGTTTTGAAAATTGGTAAGGCTAAAAGAGACTTTCAAGGCATTGGCTGTAAAGGTGAATGTTCCAAGTCGAATGATGAGAAAATTGATGCAACCAGATCTGTCAAAGAAGAAATCTCATAGAAAAATTGGAGGTTCATACCTATATGTCACTTTTATGGAGTAATTGGGCACATAAGACCGAAATGTTACAAGTTGTTGTAAATGATGTTTTAAATGGGTCAAAATTAAAAATCTAGGCACTCTCTATTAAATTTCCAGCAGCAGCCCATGGTACCGAAGCACACTTGGATTAGAAAGGGTATTACAAGCACAAAGATGTTGTGAAGGAAAAACAAGAAATTTTTTAAATTCACAGTTAGTTACTGCTTGTGAAGAAATTGTTCAGACAGAGGATAAGTCAGTTACTTCAGAAAAAGAAACCAATGACAAAGGTAATTTGACAAGGAATAAGGCTAGGTTTGAATTTTTTCGAGGGGCATAGGATTTGTGTGCTTTACATTTTTGAAGTATAGTTTGATGTTATTTATTAACAAAAGGGATTTGTCTTCTTTGGTTTTTCTTTAGTTTTTATGTCGCCACTATGGTCTCATCTTTTTAATAGTTTGCATTTTGGCTTCTATTTGGTTCCACCGAAGATCCATCCTCATCCTCATCAAGCATCAGCTCTCTCATAAATCGGACATCATTTTGGACTTATCTCTCGGGCTTTCTTCATTTTGACATTATTTTGTGCCAAAGGGGAGACATTATTTTTGGTGATTGCTTAATTTAGGGGAGATTTCAAGTATATGCGTGACTATTCTTTTTGTTTTCAGTTGCTTTTTGTCCCAATGGGGAGAAATTTTGATGATTGGATAATTGTGATGTTCTTTAAAACTTGATTTTTAATTAAGGGGGAGTTTTTTTATGAAAAGGTAAATAATATATTGAACAAAATCATATATACAATGATCTTTGGGGCATACCCCGATCAAGATAGTAATCCAAAACAAATACAACCCATACGCCAATACATTCGAAAAGAGGCTATATCCAAAAATACATCAAACTCCCCAATACATCTAAAGTTTCAAAATGTAATAAGATCCATGGGATACAATCTATATAAGATTATATATATAATTGTTTTAATTTTAAGATCTACATATAAGCTCGACAGAAGCAGAATCTAGTTGTTTAACATTCCTGGTCTTCTATATGATGTATATGGTACACATGAATGCAAGTCTAGCGGTTTTACTTCTAATACGTGCTCTAGTGTAGTCTTTTAGGATCCATCTGATGGCATTAGCTATAGTGGACATGGATTAAGTCATTCCTAGCCATATTCTGATTGCTTGCCAAACTTCACCTGTAAGAGAGCATTTAAAGAAAAGATAATCTATAGTTTCTAATTCAACATTACACAAGATATATTTTCTGTTTATCTTTAAGAAGAGTAGGTTGTCTTTTGTAGGAAGTCTATTCCGGAGGCTGAACCATGTTATGAAGGAGAATTTCAAAAGAATGTGTTTCTTCCATATGAATGTAATCCACGGCCTTCTGTTTTGCTTTACTCTCAATAGCTCATAATTTCTGTGGTGAAGGAATCCTTTTACACACATCTCTTGCATGCCATTTTCCACTCCCCTACGCCCTCCCAATTTTTCCACCAATGCATCCCAAATTGAGGCTACTTTTTTCAACAATGGTGAGTCACGGCTATATGGTTTCTAATCCCAATTTGATATATTCTTCAAATATATCTCATGAATCCATCTTACCCATAGTGGGTCTGCCTTAGCATGAATGTTCCATAGCACTTTGGCTAGTAATGCCAAATTTCATAGCTTGCAATTTTTCAACCTTAGTCCCCCTTCCTCAATTAGAGCACAAATGTTTTCCCATATAACTCTATAATGCCTATCTCCCCATAAAAACACTCTGTAGATGGAGGTTATACTCTTCAAAATGGTAGTTGGAATAGGGAAAGCTTGGAGCCAAAAAGAGAGCAGCCCTTGAATAATAGTCTTGATAAGCTCAATTCTGCCCATATAAAATAAGGAATGAGTTAATATAAGCCTCAACAGATTCAATAAGCACAAACTATTGAGCCACCAAAAATTTCACTGGTGCTAGAGGGACACCTAAATATCTGACAAAAAAGTCACCTATTGGGTACTCCACCATTTGTAAGATACTATACCTGTCATATTCGTGTACCCCTGCTAGGTATATGCTTGACTTTGACACATTTACCTTCAACCTTGCTGTCTAATTCAATTTATCCAACACTTCTACTAGAATGCCTATGGATGTTTGATCTCCTCTTAAAAATAGCATAAGGTCATCCGTAAAAGAAAATTGTGTTATTCCAAGTAGTTTACACTTCGGGCAGAAGTAAAACTGAGGACTCCCTATTCTAATTTTCAACAGCCAATAGAGATACTCCATATTAAGTAGGAATAAAGTGGGTGACACTGGGTCGCCTTGCCTCAAGCCCTTTCTACCTTTGAACATCCCATGCAATGGTCCATTTATTGAAATTGAGTAGGAAGGTGTTTGAAAACATTCCATAATCCACCGAATAAACATTGTTGGAAACCCCAAACCTTTCATCATATCCTCTAGGAACTCTTATATTGTGTCATAGGCTTTTGTAATATCAAGTTTGATCATATACCTCGGTGAGATCCTCTTCCTAGTATATCCCCTTAATCGTTACTGTACTAAAAAGACATTGTCAAGCATGTTTCTCCCCAACACAAAAGTTACTTAAGCTGGATCAACGAGTTTCCCCACATCTTTCACCATTCTCTCATTCAAAATCTTTGTGATCACCTTGTAAGTGACATTCAGGCAAGCTATAGGTCTAATGTCAGTTGCCCTTGGTGCTATTTTTGTTTTCGAAATCAACGTGATAATTGTATGGTTAATCTGCTTCAACATTTGACCATTTGCAAAGAATTCCTTCATGGCTGCAATTAAATATGATCCCACCTTATCCCCCTTTTTTTAAAAGAAAGCAATTGTATATCCGTCCGGCCCTAGGGCTTTGTCATCCCCTATGTCAAGCAATGCCTGCTTGATCTCATCATTCATGATCGAGGCAATCAATGATTCCTAATTTCCAAGGCCAATACCACACCATTTCTAGCCACATCAATGTCTAATCTTTCGCGAGTGGATGAAGTCCCAATAAGCCCTTTATAATAGCTTACAACACACTTGACTAATTCTTCTATTGATGATGTTTCTGCTCCATCCTCCTTTATAAAATGGGAAATTGCATTTTTCCTACCTCTCTTCTGAACCACTGCATGAAAATATCTAGTGCTTTTATCGGCTTCCATCAAGTGCTTGAATTTTGCCTTTTGCTAGTAAAATTGCCTCTCTGCATCTTGCATGAACCCCACCTTCTTCCTTGAAATCCTCTTGAGCCTTATTGACTTTGCTTGAGATGTGGTCATAAACTTCTAAATTCAAAACTTTCAGTGGGGTCTTTAGAGCCTTCAATTTCGCACACAAAATGTATTGTACTTGTAACATCTCGTTCCCATATTAAGAGTTAGAGCCCAAAATTATAGTACATGTGAGATCAAAGAGAGATTAAGAAAACTACATGTTCATGCTCATGGATAATGTTAGCATACACGTATGTGAATTTGAATTTTTGCACACATTAAAATGGTTGTATGTGCATTCGTTGACATTTTGGGTATAATTGATTATAAATGTGCTTATATGAGAATTGTGAATTATTTGTATTGAAAATTGAATTGGAGAAGTATAAATAGTTGGATTAGAATTTTGGTGAATTTTAGGAGAAATTTTCGAAAAATGTTAGGTATACTGGCTTAGGAAAAATGCCACTTGACAAATAAATTGATGAATGAAAATAGAAATAATAATTCAATGATATTGAAGAAATTTCATAGATGACTTTGGATTTATTGAGAAAATGATATTGAGAATTTGGAGACAATTAAAGTAGAAATTTGGGAGACAAATGGACTGATTATTAAGAATTATGTAGTAGCATAAGTGAAAGGCATTAGTATTTATTTTATGTGGGAAGTGTCATGGCATGTGTCATGGCACTTACCAAGCTTTTTAACCCACATTTATTTACATCTATGGAAAGACCATCTTCATTTTGTCATGTCTTTCATTTTCATGAAATACTCTCACCTTCATCATCTCTTTTTCTCTCATACACGATGTTCTCATAACCTAACCATCAAGTTTGAGCTTTTGTATCATCCTTCACCTTACCACTTCAACACTTTATCATGTTCTTTATGTTGATAAAAACCCAACCATTTCCACCTTAAAAAAGTTATTATCAGGTGATGCTTGGGGGCTAGGGTTATTTGAAGATTTGAAGAAGCTTTGGAGCTAAACATGTAAGTTAAGCTTTGTTCTTCATGGGTGGTATAAATAGTAGCATATATGATGATATATGGTGATATAGGAGTCAAATATATGTGCAGAAAATTGATAATGAATGGGTACATATATATGTTCTGTTTTTGGGTTAATGATCAAATATAGACCATGATTTGTTTGTGATTGAAATTGAACTAAAATGAACGTAGGAATGAAGAAGAAATAAGCTAGAAGTGATAGACTAACCAAAAGAGATTAACTAAGATAAAAATGATGATGAAGAGTGTTAGAAAATGTACAGATGCAATGTTTTCACTAAACATGCATCTATATTTTTGCCATATCTTGGTCTATAGACATATAAATGGGATGCTTTTAAGTTCATATTAAACTAGAGACTTAGGACTATATTTATCATGAGAAATCAAAGTTGCATTCTATCTCAAAGAGTTTCAAATTTTAGCTCGAAGTTGAGTTTGTGATTCAGTCATGGTTTGGAATAGTCTATAGTGTTTTTAGCATAAATTTCATAATATCAAACCAAATTGCATGAAATTGGTTTCATTCGAAACTTAATACATAAAGGAACAACTGTTTAGAAGAGTGTTTTGCCTTAAATCCTTCATTTTTTTTTTCAAAATTGCCATGACGTGTGACCTGAAGGTCTATTTTGGAGAAGAAGAGACTTTGCAGTACTTGAATTTGGAGAAGAAAAAGAGGGCTTGCACGATCGTGCTTCTGCACAATCATGACTTTTTGGAGAAGTCCAGAAAAGTACAATCGTGTAACTTTTCTGATCCAACTTGAATCTCATTGAGTGTTTGCTGAAGTGGACTGATGTGAATATCTTTCACTCGTTTGATCATAACTTCTTCTCCTGACCTCCAAATGACATGAGACTTAAATCATTGGACTCGTAACTCATTTATCTTCATCTCCACCAAAATTTATAACCATATGAAATCATTCTAGAGAGATTGATTGATGAATTTGGGATGGAATTGATGAGGAGTTCTGGAAAATGATAACTGGAGTATTTTCACTGAACATGCTTTGGTATTATAGGCATAACTTTTTTTTAGTTATCTAAATAGAATGATTATTAATTCAGATTAAAATAGAGACATAGAGATACAATTGTTATGAAGAAATCAAATTCCAACTCTATCTCTATAGTTCCAGAATCTGACTTGAAGTTAGGTATAGAATACTGTTATAGTTAAGGAATGGTCTGAATTATTTGGAGTATAACTTTTGGAATATTGAACCAAATTGAATGATCTTAGTGTTATTAGAAACTTAAGACAATAGGGAACATGATATTAGAAGAAAGTTTTGCTAAATTACCTCATTTTCATTGTGTAATTGATCATGGAAAATAGACACAAAGTTCTGAAATTTTGGAGAATTTATAAGAAAGATTGAGAGTTTAGATATTATATGATCATATAATGTTAGAATAACAATAGTGAATGAATTGTTGGTATTAAAGTGCCAAAGACATGTGTATAATGGAGATGAAGGGGTTCATATGATTGTGGTTGTGATTCTAAGGAAATGAATAATGAGTACCAAGTTAAAGTTAAAGTAATTTGATTTTATAAGAGCAAATAATGCTAAAAATGGAATGACGAGTAATTAAGTTATAAAATGAGAATGTGGATAAGATATAAAGTTTGATTATATACCTAGAATTGTTAAGAACATACATTATACCTAGTCCGTTTATACATTAGTGTATAAATAAATGCTTATAATTGTACAAAGTTATTAATGTGTGTATTGCATAATTTTGATGTACAGGATAAACATCCGCATTCAGACGTTTCCAGATCATGGAAACTAATGCTAATTTGGAATGTATTGTGAGTCGACTTAGATGGTCTCATTTCATTGTTTGTTCTGTTTTGAATTTTGTATTGATTGACTACTAGATGATCATATGAATGTGATTGATTATGTTGATTTCCAGACAAAAGGTCAGATGATTATGAGGTATGATTGAGATATTAAAGTGTTCCTTGTATGTGATTTTGATGAAATACGTAATACATGACTTGATTGTTAAATGTCAGACCTAGTTTCGAAGAAAAATGTGAATATGTATATAAATGAAAAAGAATGATTCTCAACTTTAATGTTGAATGATGGACTAATATTCGATGATATAAGAAAGTGAAAAGTTGATCATATATGATTGATGCATTTTATTACATAAATGCATGAAAGATAAAGGCAGTTGTGATCGGAGTAGCTACCGAAAAAGAGCTTAGAGCTCAGAACGTGAAAAAAAACCTAGAGCTCAGAAAGTGATTAAGAGCCAAACGCTCACTAAGTAAAATGAGCTCGGTATTTGCAACAAATATGAGATAGTTATTAATTAGCCTGGTATCTACAATAGATACGAGACAGTTATTAATGAGCCTGATATCCACAACGATTACGGCATAATTATTAATGAGCTCGGTATGCACAATAGACATGGGACAGTTATAGGAGGTCAGTCACAACAAAAAAATAAAATGGAAAATGAGGCTTATAAGTATTGTATATGCATAAGATGTGAATGATTATAATGATTTGAATAATTTCGAAATGTGGTATATGTTGAATGAAAAATGTGAAATGACTGATCAAGTTTATGTGATTCAATATGAGTGTTAATGAACGATGTGAATTATGTGAATATGTGAATTATATGTGTTATGTGATTGAGTGAGTCACCGAGGATGATCACTCACTGAGTTCACAAAACTCACCCAAAATTTACAATTATTTTTCAGTCCCAAAAGAGTACTCTGTTAGGCAAACGGGGGTATACCTACTGCATACAAGTGAAAAATAGGAGTCGGAATCAGTTCCCGCTTACATATGTATTTCATTGTATTACTTTAAAATGTGTATTCATAAATGATGTGCAATATGTATGTAAATGATTTTGAAATGTAATAACATTATGACTATATGTATTCTGTATTTGAAATGGGCCTGAGTAGAAAGTGAAATTTCGATGATTTATGTAATGGTTAAAATGTTGTAAATGCAAATGTTTATGAAATAAAGGTCTGGGGCGGAATTTGATTGTTTATTTCGGTGTACGTGTATGATAAATTTGAAAATTTTGTATCAGGTTTTAAGTATTTGACTATTCTAGCATGCCGCTCTTGTAGGATTCACACTCGGACATCCCTCAGAATGTCAGGTACAGGTCTTGTAAGAGTGGGCTGCTACACCTCTTCCTCTAATCCTTCTCTTTGTTGCTTTGTGAAGATAACTAAGTGTGAATATTAAGAAGACAGCTCAAATGTTATGCTTTCGACTCTTTTTAGTTCTTTCGCTTCTGAATTATACCTAAAACTAAATATAAACTAAAGTAAATATCTTAAACATTTCGTAGCATTAATCACTAAGTATTGTGGAATAAATGTATAATCAATTAAGCACATATCATGTTGCATGAACTACATGAAAGTAGTTGCGTGATCAAGATAGAATTCATTACCTTAAAGTAATTAGAGAAAATGTTTTATTGTTCTTGATTAGTATTGATTTAGGAAATCCATAGCTAAGGTGGAACGAACTTTTGTACATAGTTTGCAAATGTCATTAATTGAATTAATAACTAATGACGAAGAACTAATATGATTGAACTCAAAATAAAGTAGACATTAATTTTATGCTCTTTATTTAATCGAAATATTGTATGATGAAAGGATTGAATTGTATAGAAAAATCATGCACATAATGGTTCATCAAAACTACTTTGACATCCTTAAATATTTAAGTGGTCATGATGTTTTACTAAATGTCAATTTTGATATATTGTTAGGACCCGATCCGGAAACCGGATCCCAACCGAAAACGAAGAACGAAGAAAATGAAAGCGAATGGAAACGGAAATTCTTTTCGAATTCAAAACGGAACGGAACGAAACGAAAGCAAAGCGGAAAATTACGAATCGGAATGAAAATAACAAAGCGGAGACAAGTGCTCACACAAATCGCAGCGAAACGGAAAACGAATGTCCGACATCCGGGAGAAACACAAAGTATAGATAACTTATCGCGTTGGAAACCGAGACTATCCAAATCCGGTATAAATTTTTTTTTCTTTTCTTTCTTTATTCCTTGTCTTTTTCATTCTTAATCACTTTATTCCATTAC
>JANTPM010000002.1:21577444-21593160 GCA_025434745.1 Erythroxylum divaricatum
GAAAATGTTTTGATTGCTCTAGCATACCACCCTCGTGAGATACGGACTCGGATATTACCATCGATATCGGGTTCGGGTCTTGTGAGAGTGGGGTGCTACACCAGTACCCTCTTTTTTTCAATTATTTAATATCTTACCTTCCTTGTTCTGGAAACCCGACTGCTTTTATTCTTGAACCCTACCTTGTTGTATTGTTCTTGTTGCCCCAACTTTGTTTACTCCCGAAGTCATGTTCGCTGCTCTCACTTCTACATTCCCCAGAGGCCTACCTTTCAGTGTTTCTCTTGTCGCACCCTCCTTGTTTGCATTCGAGGTTAGATGCAATCTATCCCTTGCATTGTTCTTCGCATTAGCTATTTGCATCGTAGGGAGGTTCGATGCACTAACCTTTTGCACTTCCTCCTCGTCATTGCCTTGATTTCCCATAGATTGCTTTTGAGGACTCACTGCCTGTAAATCCATTACACAGTCAGTTGTAATGTCTTGCCTTTATGCTTTTTCTTTCTCATGCCTCTGAACCGAAGAGCTTGGTAAGGTTTAACGCTGAACTAGATCTTGAATGATATCTCTTTCTGTTGTAACACACTAATTTGATGCAGAATCAAGCCAAATATAAGAGTGCTGCTTGCCGTAAGGTGTACGGTGCCTTGGAGAAAAATCTCCAAGGATAAGAGCACTCACATCCGAACACTTAAAGGGGAGTATTTGTCATATAAATTGTGAATTTAATACTTATATGTCTAATTATGTTATTTAGCGGGAGTTTCATATTTGTGACAAACAATGCTAAGAAGGAGGAGATTGTTAGGATATATGTTATATATCTAAGTAATTAGTTTTGACATTCTTTATTAATTGGACCAATAAGATATTAATTGGATGATGATAGCTAACCAATAATTCTTGTTTGACTTGGATTCAAAAAGCTACTTTGGATAATTTTTAAAATGTTATAGAATCCTATCTTGAATAGATATATATCATGAGAAGATGTGTGGTGGATTATGTTGATGTGTGGTTTAAGGACATCGCTAGAATTTCCTTGTGAATTAATTGATTTCTGTAAAAAAATATTGAGGTATTGAATTTTTGGGCATGTGAGACCTACTACTGATGGCTTTGGTGTGTATTATGAGTGCTTTGAGTTGAATGTGTGTGTATTGAAGTCAAGTGTGCACAATCCATATTATTCATGGGAGTGAAGACCTCTTGATGATGTTGGGAACATGAGTTTTGTCGTATCCTTGGTGAATTAGAAAACTTGCATTGAGAAGTTTATGGGTGTGTAACAGTACAGATCTGCCAGAGTTATTTTCGAATGTGGGCAGCTGGTTTAATGATGAATTGATTTCAGATGTAAGATATCTTGGTGTGTTGATTGATGGGTTGTTATTGTAGCTATGGGTGTCCTATACAGTTGCGTTGACATCTGGATGTGGACTGCATGTTTATGTATTTTTTGTGGTGTGTTCTTTGCTTGACTGATAGCAATTAAAGGTGTACAATGTGAGTTTTCTGATTGGGGTTGCTCAAGCTGGATAGTCATCCTTGTAGAGTGGCTCACGGTTGTACTGATTGGTGTGTTGCGTGTGACTTTTGTCGTGGGTTGTTTGGTGACTGCGCAACCGTAACTTTGTTCTGCGTTTTGCATGAATCAATCTATAGTGTGAGAACAACTTTCAGATCTCTTTTGGAGGAGCTAAATCTATAGAGAGGTTGTTTTGTTTGAATCTCAAGTGTGTTCAGAATTTGTTATTAATTTTTTTAAACACTTGAGTCTTTTATTCATTGTCTTTCAATTAATAGATTGTTGAGATAAATCCTCTGTGGAGGTTAATAAAAGTTGATCGTGTTATCAGGTATGAAAATATTTCACAAGAGATAAGGTTGAGAGATAGTGTCAAGGGTTGAATGGTATCGACTAAATAAAACATTGGATAAATCTATTGTACTTCAATCAAAGTGATTAAGCTGGATGAGACCCCCACAGATATAGATAAAGTGTGTCAAATTGCATTAATAAATTTCGGTGTTGATTTATGTTTTGTTGCACTTTAATTCTTATAATTTTTTATTATGTCGTAATCTTGAAAAGTTTGCGAAACTACTACACTCCTTCGAATTTTTCAGTTTATATATAGATTAAATATAGGTTAAATAAATAATTTGAAATAACAATTTAACTAATAATTATATATGAGAGTGAAAGGTGAAATATATTTTTTGTGATATATGGATTAACCTTATTTTATATATATACTAGTATTTTATTTAAAAAATAATTGATATATTTGTAATACTAATATTTTAAAAATAATTATTATGACAAATAATAACTAATTGAAAATTTTACGGGTCTATTCTTAAAATTTATTATTGAAATACTTCTATTAATTTATTATTTTTTTGTTGGTCATGCAATTAAGATTGAGCCTTCATTTTAAGTAAATTAGAGATTTATTTGATAAAAATATTAAAATCAAATGAGTATTTAGTGTCAAAGTTAAAACATTTAAATGGTTCTTTGTTCCTAAATCATATAAAATTTGATTAAAAATACTTAGGAACTGATTTAGGATCAATTATGTACTTGTCCTAATTGTACATGTTAAACTATAGCAAAAATCAGGGTAGCATCCACTCAAAAGCTTTGCAATGTCTTACTCCGTAGCATAGGTATGCTTGATAAGTCTACCTTTCCACTACCTGGAGGTTATCACGTTTTCAATGCCCAGTTCAAGTGCCCTTTCTAGTCCATTCTCCATAAGTCCGATGCTGCAATAATTTCCTCTCTGATGGGTAGTTATGAGTAAACCAGCGGATGAGAAAGAAAGTATCGCTTGCTAGTTAGGTTGGTTCCATGGAAAAACTTGTATGGAAAACCAAATTAACCATCCAACATAGCGCTTTCCATTTGTTGTTTCTCACTGGTCTCCCCCATGTATGTAAACTAATCTCAGAAATACTCATGACACCTCTCTGATACTTTGAATTTAAGAGGGTGCAATGCAATAACCCATTCACATCTTGATTTTGTACAAACTCAGTAAGAGCATTGCCTATTGTTTCTGTCTTATTTATCCCGCAGAGGTCCTTAAATCTAATACCCGATTTAAAGAATTACATGTTTCTCAATTTAATAAAACATCAACTCATCATCGCCTCATGACTTCATAGACATGTTAAGCTACTCTTTTTTTTTTTTTTTAAATTCGAGGAAACTTCGTAAGCGGACCAAACAGACACACCTCTCTAAGGGCCCAACTGATGTTAAGCTACTTAACAAATCTATATATCTATAGATTCAAAATCGTTAAATAGTTGAAGACCAATCTAATACAGATGGGCATCGAGGAACAAAAAATCCCGAGGACAAACAACATTTTGAATTCACTGCACTTTATAGCATTTATGATAAATTCAACGTGTCAAGTTCAATTCATATATACCCTGTGTTTTGGCCGGGGATCTGGTTTAAACGTTTTAGCATCTTTCTCTACCAGCAACCAAGTGCCAGTCTCTCCATAACACTCGTCTTTGGATGATGAAGAGAAATCCAAACCCTATTAAGCGTATAATGACTCTTTTTTCCAAAAGCAATGCCATGAATACAGTTCGTTGACAAGAATATTTACAGTTCAGAAGGAAAATTCATAAAATTTTACTATTCAGACGGTCGTCATTTTGTTAAAGAGAGAAGTGTCTAACTGGCTTTTAAAGGGAGGATAGCTTAAGAAAACTAGCTTTGAAGCGCATCAAGCATCCCAGTTATGGTACAAAATAATTACTCAGTACTTGTGGGCCTGATATTTGATCTGTGGATGGCGAATGTCATCCTGACTTTGGACCAATCGAATCTCCAAGCTACTAGACTGAGGATCGTATCCAGCTCTTTTATAGTCAGTCAACGTTCTTTGCAGAAGCGCCTGCGAATGTAAAATTCGACAGTTTGTCAGTTGCTACACAAACTCCATATTTGTCTTTTGCACCTTCTTTTTCGGGTGGTAAACAAGAGGACTAGCACGACATCTCTTTGAAAGTATTATACATTTAACGTCAGGAAAGCTTGAGAACGTACCAAAGCTTATGCACACAATTGTACAAACAAAGTTATGTAAAATGATCGTACTTCTAGCATTCTCAAAGAGAGTTCAACAAATACCTGCAAGCTTGATACTGCTAGCTCTGCTGCCTTATCAAGGTTATCCGGGTATTTCTGGAAATAATCAGAGGAAACATAAATTCAAAATTTTTATAAGGCGGTCCCGATAAACTGAACACAGTACAAGTAAATTTCATTACATTACTCCATCCAAGTAGAAGTGCCGTCATTAGATCTCCTGTCCCCTGCCGCGTACATATGTTGGGAAACATAATGAGAGTTGATTAAATTGGCTGATTGTTTTGCATCAATTCAAAATTATGTGCTTATTTATTTTACTTGCAAGACAAAATAACACATTAAAGAGATAGATCATATGGTACTTATATATTGTCTCGAGATATAACAACATCCGATTGTATTCAACTTATCATATACAGTTATTGTACTTACAATGCAATAGCATTTCAGAGGTTTGCACTAAATATATTATCGGAAAAATGGGTCGAAAAGGACAAGTCCACTAAAGGATAAACAAATGGCCCAGTTGTAAGGGTGTTCTCATTGAATTAACAGGCTGCATATTACAATCCGTATGAACGGAAACATTCAAGTCTGTCTTGCCCTAGCAGCAAATGTGATGGCATTCCAGATTTAGGCTATATAGTTCACACCACAAAGAGATGGTATATAAAGATATAGAGTGACAGTTGAACAAACGAGTTCAAATGATCTAACAACTGGCCATATTGGACACTTTACTGCAAGCTCTCAGCCATTACAATCAATAACCACAGTCAATTCTCCATTGTTACTGAGCCCAAACATATTATCAAATGATAATTGTACCAGAATACTGCAGTGATCCTATGGTTACATTAGCAGATTTATAGTATTTTGAATTGAAAAACTGCAACTGTTGATATAATTCCAAAGAAAGGAAACAAATTCATCAAACTAATAGCAGGAAAGTAACTTTTCTTCCATCTAATAATTCTATCATGAAGCATCCTCTAGTCGACACAAAATTATATCACGAAGAATCATCTAATAATTCTATCATACACAAAAAATGATTGTTCACAAGCATAGCAACACAGAAGATAAACAAACTTGTAGAAAGCAAAAATTAAAAAAAAAAACATTGCTTCCATTAGTCAAATATATTCTCATTACTTTAACATTGAGCAAGTTCAGTTAGTCAAAGAAATGTTGGTATACCGTGAAATATGCAGGAATTTTAGGTATCACAATCTTGAATTGCTCAGGAGAGTGTTCCTGTATAAGAAAATGGACACGTGAAAAAGATAAAAGGAAGAAAGCTCCAATCAAAAGCCAAATCATTACTCAAGATCCCAGAAACAAGTTCTTGCCTTTAGAACTGTAATGCAATCCGTGGGGAAAAATAAGCCTTGAGAATTCTAAAGGTATGTTTACTGTTATAATTATTTTTCATAATTTGACAAAAAGGTGCAAGTTCCCCACAAATAGAATACAAGTACTCCGAACTCAGTTATAAAGTGGTTCTTAAAATGTTAACTTTGTTAAATGCTGAACATTATAAGAAATGTCTATACATAAATGCCAATGAAGTTACTCAATTATAATCTTTTTCTCCTGAATATAGTTTTGAAAAATCAGTTATCATAATTAAAGATTATGGAATTCGTCTAAATCCAAAAGACCATCAATTCCAACGGAAACTCATTCCCTATTGTGCTTATCTCAAATGCTTCAAAATATATATCAACTAAAAGTTTTGAAAAAATTCCTTGGCAACATACATATGCAATTCATGTCAACTGTTAAATAATAATATTTCCCTATGCTACAGTCAAGCCGTAATGGATATTTAAAGGAAGAGACATAGTCAAATTTCCAACTAGGAATTTTTAAGTTACTAGGCTTAAAATAACTTCAGACATTTATACAACAGAATAGGCTGAAATAAAAATTTAGAAGCAAACAAAACTAAATCCAAAGAGGAAATCTTCTAATTCATGTCTATACACCCGAAATCATAGAGCTTACCTTCTCCTTTTGGTGACTGCCAATTAGAAGAAGATTGCCGTCGATATTAATGCTTGTGATCACAACCTAAAGTTCATCAAAAATTTATATATAAAAACAAATATGAGAAAAGCAAAGCTGGGATGTGCAGAAAACGATCAGTTTCACCAGCAAATTAAGTGTTCCAAACTCAAGGTTAAATTTTGATAAGAGACATTCTAGATTTGTGAACCTTGACAAACATCTTTTGTCGTTGCCTACAAGATATATGGTGTTGAGAATACCCACATATGAGTGTCCCACATCAGAAAAAGAGGGGCAAGAAGACTAACATATAAGCCTAATGGGATACTCCACCTATCACCAATTAATTTTAGGATGGAACCTCACTTGGGCTTGTATGTGATCTAACTTTCCTCTTTGTGTAGGCCCGTAGACCCATTGCAAATTTAACATATGGTATGAAAGAAATGCATTTCTAAACATTAAGTATTCAGTAAGCATTACCCATCATGCAATAAACATGTAAAATCCGAAAGGATTTAAGTTACAAGCCTTTTGTACTTAGGCAACCCAAAGTTGATGCGCTAAAAACATCAGAATAAATCAAGGAAAAAGTAGAAGCATGAGACCAAAAGGTGTTAAAAGATTCAAAGGTCCTTACAGTAGCTTGAAAATGCAAGTAATTAACAAACCTTTGAAGGGCCAGCATCATGAAGAATTGAACAAGCTTCCCGACCATCTTTTTCAGACACAATCCTGTAACAAGATTATAATTATATGCCAAATAATCAATATTGACAAAGGAAGTTAAAAATCTCCAATTGCAATCTTGTTAAAATTACAATCAGAAACAGATAATTGTTTTTATTTAGTTGTTGCACACTTTAGATAGAAGTTTTTCCATTCAACAATATACAGATTAAGCCCAGGCACGTAAGGACATTGAAAATCTCTATGATCTAGAGATGAAGTTACAATATATACATACGCAAAGAAACAATGACATGTTAAGAAACAAGAAAATAAAGGATGGTAAGCCCCATAGAAGAAAAAAAAGAAGAAGCTAATTATACACTGTTGAGAAGAAGAGGAGAACCAGTTGTTCTTTATAATCTGCTAAACCAATTCAATTCAATGTTCAAACTAATCCCCTTGGACAACGTATGAATTCAATCAACTTAAAAAAGATAAAGATTTTAAAATCTAAAACCATGAATAAATTTCTAAAACTATGAAAGAAATCAGCAAGAAAAGCATATATAACTGGGGTTATCAGATATGTATGAGCATCTTTGGCAGGCAACTTTTTGACGCCCACAACAATTTTTATTCAAGGCCCAGTATGCTTCTGATAATATCAGACCAGGTGGTTTCAGTTATCAACTATGTAATTCATCACAACTGCAAGAACAAGACGTTAAGTTGAAGATTTTTTTTGCAGCACTCTGGAGGCCAAAGTTGTAACAATTCTTTTACTGAGCAATTTGCATGAAATTATATATTCTCAAGGCACATAATATTGCCGTCACAAACTCAAAAAGCTTTGTGATTCCATTAAACAGGACCCTTATGCTGGGGACGCTTCTATATGATTAAATAATAACCATGTGAGTGCATGTATAAATTTTAGGAGTAGAAAAGTAATCAATTTCTCTCATGATGCTGAGAAACTTTTATGAGACCCTTGGCAGAATCAGATTGCAGAAAGGAGAAGAAAACTAGTTTAAGAAACAGGAACAATTAAAAATAAGCAATCATAAACCTACAGAGATATGCTCAGCCATGTCTACTGTGAAGGTTCAAGTACCTTAACCCTGTCAATTGTTCTGCTTCAAATTGATTAGGGGTCAACATTGAAGCCACGGGAACAACCTAAAAATACAGAATATAACCAAACTGCATCATCCTTAAAACAAATTGAAGTTAGGTCACCCACCTTCCTGATCATGGAAATAAACAAACTCAATCTACTGTTTGAATGCATTAACCTCAAGTTGATTTGTGCAAATATTTACCCATTGGAATGCCAAAGCAAAATTTTGCCTAAATAATCTACAAGGAAGTTTAGTTATGATTGGGAGGCATGGGTGATATCGATGCCTGAATGTTAAACAAAAGGCACCGAAACCTCTGCAAGATGGCAAAAAACTACCAAATGTGGATAATTAGAAGCTCACCTTCTCACGATATACTGAAACTAGTTCCGGTGGTACATAAAGCTTTCCTTCATCACCCAATACTGGATCACAAACTTGACAAGAAAAAATAAAAGCTTTCAACAAACAAGAGACATAGATATGTGATATAGCAAGACAATTTCCTCAAATTCAGTTTTAGAAGAGAATTTAAAACCTTCAATGTTTCCCATTGTAAAGTAAAGAAGACAGAAAGGAACTTCATATCTCATTCCAACACAACGAGTAAACTGTCTGCTACACTAATAATACATGTCTACTACATTAAACTAAGCTTAACACAAACATAAGACTAAGTAACTGTTGCAAATCTTCAGTTAAAGTTAACGAAGCTCTACCAGTCCTATATCAATGTTCTCAGAGAAACGATCAGCATACACATCCTTTATCCATAATGTGCAAACACCTATAATGAGGCTGGATGCAAAGGGTGTTTCTCAATTAATTTAGACCAAAATCAATGTTGTACACCCTCAACAGGAAAACAAGAGATTAGAATATCATTCAGAAAAATAGGAAGGACTGAATCATTATTTTCCATAAATTAATTAGTTATCATGAGTTTCTTGACGTGTCAACATTTGAGGCTTGTAGATTATCGACACTTGAAACCAACTATCACCAAACAACTAGCCCATCATCAGTTCTTTCATGCACTTTATATGCAGTGCTAAAACAAGCAGAGCTGCTAAATGAGTATGATCTTCACTTCTTTTAAGTATATAATATGAATCCCTTAGGCTCATACATAGATTATCCAACAAAACAGCTTACATCCATAAAAAGATGGTTACATAAACCCAAATTTCGAAAGGTCTAATTAATAGACTGAAAGTTATTTGAGAATGGCCTGACATAACACAAGTAAATATAAACCGTAGAAAAATAAAGCCCACAACTTGAAAAGGCAGAAACCAAAATGTGTCCTCCTCACCATAGATTAGTTTAGGATTTATGGAGCGAAGTTTTCTAACAACCTCCAATACATTGCTCAGAAATGACTCCGAGCCAATATAACCTGCAAAAATTAAAAAAAAAATCTCAGGCATGTGAAGCACGAAAAGGGAAGTGATTCATGGATAGAGGTGCAATAGATATGTTGTTTGGTTAAAGCATTCAAGACCACTGAAATAATGTTGTGCTGCAGTACAAAACAGGCATCCTATTTAACCAGAAAGTTCATGATCAGACATCACCGAGATGTAATCAATAAGTTCATAGACCTAATTCAAATTTCCAAGATATCATATTGTTCTGCTTCAGTATGAATTTTTAGAAAATAACGGAAAACTTTTTCACAAATAATGTAATCAAATCCTTTGCTTTTGAAGTTATCAAAAGATGCACCAATAGACAGAAACATGTCATAATTGTAGCACATACATTAAATTTCTTCTGAAGAAACAAAATGCACCACGTGAAACATACCAGTCAACAGATGAGTATAAAACAATAACTCATTAGCTTCAAGACCTTCTATTAAATCCCATAGTTGTTTTCCATTCAAAACCTGGCCCTTAAAGGTTGGGTATCCTGCCCATTATCAAGCAATAAGAAATGACCAACAGCTTTTACTAAGAAATGCCTGAACTTATACAGATTGACAGAAACATCGCACCGCATATCAGGCCTCAGAGTTGTGAGACTGTTTGAAGGAAGTAATATAAGCAGCTTGCCTGTATGGTTTGAGAACTGTACAGAATTGATTGGATCCACATCATAGCCCAATAGTTGGAGAGGAAAGACAGCTGATTTATTGCCAACATATCCCTAAGGAAAAATTAATAAACTTGTCATTGTCAAGATGGAAACACAATCTCAAATGAACCTAGAAATGTGCCAATAACAAAGATTAATGTCAGATTTTACTCCACAAAGTTAGTTATTCAAAGAATACACCTTGTCTATAGTTACTGAACGTACTTGATTCAACTCAAAGTCATATCTTTATACATTTAACATTTACCATTAGCATGAACAATAAAAGAAATAATGAATTTTACTCTTTTTAATCAGATTGTTTACTTTTACTCTTATTGTAAGATTAAAGACCCTTAACAAACAGTAGAATTTAGAAGTGGGTTTATCATTCATCTCGCTCAAACACTCAGATTCTATTTCTTACCATCACAAACTGTATGCTGGTTGTAATCAATAAGAATATGACTGTGTTCACCAATATTGGCATGCACTTTGATCACTAATATTGGCATGCACTTTGAATGTTCTTTTGTATGTAACTCATCATAAAACAATAAACTGCACCAATAGAACATTTGTAGCCAAATAAGAATATCTTAACCAAGAAAATTATGATAAATTGTGAAATTTAATAATCCAGTTTGTTATTGCGAACTTGAAAGTATATATTATTGCTAATACATTGATAAAGACTGAGATGTTCGAAATATATATGAGGAGCCAAATGGTAGTCTCATATTTTTCCTCAACTTTTTAGGAGTGTTCAGCCATAGGAAGAAAAGGAAAAAAAAAAAAGACAGGAAAATGGTGAATCCATTCAACCGCATATGTTCTTAAATGTTTCTGTAAATGTTTAATTTTTGAGCTAGCTTGAGAAAAAATTGTAATTGTTTCTCTTCCCAGCTTAATTCCTTAAGACTTAGCTTTTGCATTCCATAAAGACAAACCAAGACCAATTACACATCCATACAAAATAGAAAGTCAAGGTGACCTCAGAATAGAGAGAGAAATAGAGAGAGAGAGAGAGCGACAAAGATTGAGAAAAGTATCTCTACTTCCAGTTTTATAAAGTCTATTGGTAATGTGCCTTTGTGCGTTTTCTTAAATTTTGCCATGCTTCAATTACATGCAAACAAGCCACGAGCGTAACAATATCATCAGTGGACCAGTCCATTATTGACCATTAAACGAGTTTGCCAGCCACTGGGCACTGAAAATCTGATATGAATTTGGTACAATCTACTCGTATCAGCATTTAGATAGTGAACTCAGTAAACAACGAAGATACAAAAAGCAGAGAGTGGTAACAATATCAACTTCTCCACACAGCCAACAATGAAACCAAGACTTCCCTTTTCCGTAATTATGATTTGATGAAGCAATATGGACCTGAACTTAAAGCTTTCTTTTGATCACTTACAAATAAAATATCCCCGACACTCTGTCTCAACTTGGTTGGTTAACCACTAATCGTATTGATGACCAAAGGAAAATATAGATAACATCCAATTCCATGAAAATCAAAGGAAAACGTTTCATCGAAAATAATTAATTAAAAATTACAGCTTTTGAGAAAATGTCAACTAAACAGAAATAGAAAGAATACCTGAACAGTATGGGATTGGATGCTGAGAACACGACCAGTTTCAGACGGAAGAGCAAGGGACAGGATCGGAGGCACCATTGTCGACTTTCTGGAACTCATTGACCCAATCCAACGATGAAAATTCAAAGCCAAATAAACTAAATATAAAATGATGTTTAAGAAAAGAGATCTGACCGGAAAATCACACAACGAGTGGAGCTGGCAATTACGAGAGGATTGTAGCACATAAAAATGCGACTCTTCGAAAGAAAGCAGAGTTTTGAACTTTGAAGCCATTTTATGGTTACACCGCACATATATGAATGAAAACTGAAGACAAAGTGAGGATGACGTGGAACCACCAAAGTCCCGCTACAATTCATGGGAGTAGAGGGTAATTTCATAATTGGGACGAAGGCGTGGGCCCGCATTTAGGTTATCCTTTGTCAAAAAGTTTGACTATAATTATTTTCAAAGGGCCGTATTGATGAATTTTATAGTCAAAGCACGCGAACGTAGTCTAATATTTAATTACTTCCACACTTATTTTTATATATTTTTTACAATTTGATTGAATATAAATCTTCAAATTATTGTGTCCAGGACTTTGTTAATTGACTTTTGAATCAACAATGGACAACAGTTAAAACATTATTTTCAAAATGATATAATATTTTGTTAATCATTTCAATTTTCTGAACATAATTTTGTGTCAAACTGAAATATAATTTCTTCAAATAAAAATACATAGTAAAGAAGTTACACTTTAACCTCATATTTTAAAAAAAAATCACAATTTTCAGATAAATTACGTGATAAAAAAATAAGTTCAAAGTTTTTAAGTGTGTTAAAATATGAATATGATTTTATTCAAAATTTAGCTAAGATAAGAAAATCATTCTAGGCTCACATGCCAAAGAACACATTATTGGCATCGCCAGTTGCATGTTACGGTTATGTAACCGTATCATCTGTACAACCAAATAAAATTAAAAGTTAATGCGACATACAAATTGTCATAAGTTCATAATATTCCATAAATGTATAACTTACTCGAGTCATAAAGCATTATAGGAACTTAAGCTTATGTCTTTCTTCAAGATTAACAATCTCTTTGCTTCAAATCGATTTTTTGTGCTCTCTATTTAAAAAAGAAAATAGAGATAAAGAAATATAGTTTAAGTCACATCATTAAAATATGAAATTTTGATTCAAAAGTAATATACTACTACATATATATGTCGACTTCCTCGCAGTTGTTCAAAACATACTAATGGGCAGTTTGAATTCATCTTTAGTTAATTCGACATATTTTCTGACACCAAGTAACCTAACTTTTTGGGAGAAAATTGACAACCACCGTCTTGATCAAAATCAAAGTTGTGTTTTGGTTTATTAAATCTTATCTCGATGTCATTTAAGTACATTAAACAAAATGTCAAGCATTAATTCGCTATATAAGCCTCTACAATAGATCCTTTAGGCGCTGAGCTCTATTACGTACATAACACTTAAGACAGAATAAAAACCTAAACAAAATATAAACCATTAACAATTGTTACTAATTATTAACTTTTTTAAAAAGAAGAAGTTAATATAAATTACCTTTCAATGGGGAACATCTATCGAAATTAAACCGGTCCAAAAAGTTTTATTTTGTATAGTAAGTGAATTGCTAAATGCATCATAACATCAAAAAACGATGGGGGAATACTAGTTCAAGTTTACATATAATCAAAGCTACGATTTTTTTTTTCATTTTGTTAAGCTCTTTAACTTTAAGTATCTTACAATATAATTATTTAAAAAACTCACCCAATTATCCCAAAGTTACACATCCTTCTTTAAACATCCTTGTATTCCAACATGAAGTAATCATTATAGAAGTACATAACAATCATGGCTTTCAACCTTGATGCTTTTCCCTCTTTAACATTCACACAACGAACTATATTAGATGCATACCCATTAGGAAATTTGACTTATTTAAGAAATTTACAAAAAGCTTGCTTCTCGTTCTTTTGCCTTGTTGTAACAACCAAGTGGAATAATGTATGATTTATCATCTCTTCTTTCCAAATGCAAATCTTTTCTTATATTATGTCTGCCAAGTCTAATCTAACTTTAATTATGTCTTTCGATCTCCTATCAATTCGCATCACAGTTCCTAAAATATTCTCACAAATATTTATGTATCACATCAAGATTATGCCTCAATAATAATTTCTTTCCATATGGAAAAATGAAAAATATGCTTTTTTTATACCAATTGAGCTCAACAACATTTCTCTTTTACTTGCTATCACTTGAGTGCTTGTCAGGTGTAATATCACCCAAATGTGAGAGTTGCATAACCACATCATCACTAGACAACTACAAAGGAGCTTCATCTAATTCTACTTTGCCATTAAACAATTTACTTCGTTGCCATCCATGCCTATGTTCCAAGTAAAGACGATCTGTCATATAATGTATTTTACTCCGTAGCCTTATTGAATAAGTTTGATGGTTACACGCAAGCTAGACCATATATCCTTTAGTTGTTGGACCCCGATTTTTAAGTGAAATTTAGAAATAATAATTGAAAAGAAATGAGTGTTTTTGTGTTTATGTTCTGGTATCGATGTAATTTATACTTAAAGGAAAGTGATGAAGAAAGAATTGTTTGATTTTGATAAATTTGGAATTTGAATAAATTTGGGATTTGAATAAATTTGTATGAGTTATAAAAAGTTAGAGTGAATGAGATGAATAAAATAGAAGTTGTAAATCAAGAAATAAAGAGTAAAAGTGTGAAGATTTGGAGAATTAAAAAAGTTGACTTTTGGATATAGAAAGTTTGACTTGAGAGTTGACTTTTTGATTTAGACAGAATTTGAGAAAATGGTCTTCAGGAAACTTGTAGCTCACGTTGAAAGCTTACTGTTGCTATAATGTTTGATATTTTTAGATATCAGGAGTAAAAGTTATAGTCAGTCAAAGTTAAGGTTATTTTACGTTAACTTTGAAAATGTTCTTAAGTGTGGAAATTATACATGCAGTGTTTTGAGGCAAATCACCAGATTGATGTGGTCTGAATTGGAGTAAATGGTCTACATGAAAGTTGTAGCTTATATTCCTAACTTTTTATCGCCACAAAGTATGCAATTTTTTGATATCAGAGCAAGGAGTTATGATCGACGGAAATTTGGAAGTTGTTTAGGAAGAGATGATTAGAACAGAAACTTTAAGTGGATTTTTGACTCCCTTTGAGGACAAATTGATTTTCTGTCCTTTATGGAAGTTGTAGAGCTTCCTTTGAGCTATCTTTTGATACTAAATTTGTCAAATTTGGAGTTCGGGATCAAGAGATATGTTTTTTGGAAAATTTGGATATATATATGTATTTATACATATATGCATGTCTCAATTCTTATTTCTTATTATGTCCCTATTTTCAATCTTTTGTTTATATCTTTTCCTTCCGACATCCGATTGACATGGTTTTCAAAGCTTTGGATTCCTAAGACAATTATCTACATTCTCAAGATATTTGTATTTTATGAGACTAAATTAAGGATGATTAATTTAATCAAAGTGAGTTAGATAATTTTCTGAACATGGTTCAGTCTTTTGCGAAATTGGGGATCTGTGGAGATTCGATTGAAGTGATTCTTTAGGCAAAATAAAATTGAGTCATGGGGCTATAAATCATATGAAGAAATTAAATTTCAATTTAGCCCCTAAGACTTTCAATTTCTGACATGAAGTTCGGATTTGTGTGCAGTCTTGGATTAGAGAAATCTGAATCTATTTTAGCCATAACCTTTGCTCTAGTAATCCAAACGAGGTGATTCTTGATTTGGATTAAACTAGAGAAATAGGGCTACAATTGTTATGAAGACATTGAGTTTCAATTTTGTGTTTAAGAATATCAATTTTTAGATGGAAATAAAGTGCTGGAAAATGATTTAACATATGACATGTCCGAACTGTTTGGAGCATAAATTTTGGTATAGTGATCCAAATTAAATGATTTTGGTGTTATTATGAAATGAAGACAAGTAGAAACATTTCTCTAGAAGGAAGTTTTGGCAAATTCCTTCAAATTGATGATTAGAAACTTATCCTAAAGTAATCT
>JANTPM010000002.1:21593260-21615950 GCA_025434745.1 Erythroxylum divaricatum
CGCCTTACTATTGTCTCCAACCTCACATTGCCAAGCTATGATTAGTTTTTATAATAAGCAATCACAGAATAAACCATCTAGAGTTCGTTAGATTAATTTTACTGATTTTATTATAGGTACTGGTGTCAAAATTATCTTTCACAGAAATATGAATTCCCGAGAACAACGAAGTTACGCGGATCCTAGAGAAAGAATAAAACAGATTGCAGAGTGTTACGAGAAACTTGACAAGCTACATGAAAAAATCATGGCACCCAAACAGAGAGGAGATAATCAGAAATCTTCCTCAAGCTTTGGAACAAATAAAGATGTTCCCACGGCAGGCTAAAGCTCTAATAACTTTTTATCAACGCCCTTCGTCTCGTCTTTGTTTTTATCGCCTTAGTTTGACTCTACTGTTATCTTATTTTGACTCTGCTTCGTCTTAGTTTCTATCGTTTGATGTTTTACTTGTCCGCTTCGTCTCCCAACCGATGCTTATTTCATTACACTTTGATATTATTTTCGATTTAACTATGACGTTAAAATTTCTACAGTGTATAAATTTAGTGGGCATTTTCACTGCGCATTTACGCAGTGTTAACCTGCTAGTTTATCTTTTAAAGACAACTTAGCTTGAAGTGTTTAAACTAAAGACTCCTTTTTAAATCTTTCTTTATTAGCTTGTAAAGATCCTTGTAATTCATCAGTGTTCATGTCTTTCAAGTCTTGGGATTATTCAATAACCACAGCAACAAGATCAAATTTTGAATCAAGAGTGCAAATTTTTTTTTTCCATCAATCAAGCATCTTTTAATTTTTTGTTATATCTCCTTATTTGATTGGTAGTTGTCAAGACTTCTTGTAAACTAATAATGAATAGATTCAAACTCCTCCATTTGCAAGGATTCAAACTCACCTCCCAAAGTTTGTAGATGCAACTCTCCTCGTCAACTCCTCTATGAACATTTTGAAGAATATCCTATGCTTGCGTTGCCTTTGTTGCACTTGACATTTTATAGAACATTTCATAAATTAATGTCGCATGAATAATGCTAAGAGCATGTTGATCCATTTTATGATTCCTTTGCAACATGTTTACTTTAGGCTTGATTCAATACTCCATTTGTGGGTTCTTCATAGCCTTGCTCTACCATTTCCCGATCATCTTGAGAACCAAGAATTACCTACATATGAACATACTAGTTATCATCATTCTCTTTTGTCAGTTTAGGAATTGCAACATCAGAGTTAGACATTTTTCAAACAACCAAGCTCTTGATGCCACTTTGTGGGAAAATAAGGAGATAAGTAGAGATAGTCGAACACTCAAGCTCTCTTTGTAAATTCACTTTGATTTCTTGACTTCTTGACTTGATTTCAAATGCACTATTACATTAGGTATTTATAGTTGTACAAGACATCTCAGAATAAATAAGATACAATGAAATTATTTTATTCAACTTAACTCTTACAAATTATAAGTTCTTGAACATAGAGATACATGCATAGGAAAAATACATTAACCAAATAAATGAATCAAGTATAATTAATAGCTCCACTAACATAATTGCTCCATTTTCCAACACAACCTACGTTTAATAATACACATTGTTTGACTATATGATAAGGCGACTTATAACGTTTCCAAGAAATAGTTAACCTGAAAAAACTAGACTGGTCGGTACATCCCAAGTTCCCAACCGTTGGTCAAAAATTGAACGTCATTGGCTTTCGTACGCCAGTTTAGCATTAACAGGGCATTGATACTATAACATCTAGATTCAAAGTTTCAGTTTGTTACATCTTGTACTATCAATATTCGCAGAAGCTAAATGTTGTTCGTTACACAAGTTAATAACTATGAAACATAAGCTTCCTTCCAGGATTTGTGTCATAACCGGGCGGCAGAAACCGATTAAAGCCACTTCTCCTCGATAACCAAAAGGCTTGCAATTTGTTGAAGGTTGAATGTTAGATGGAACTTTAGAGGATATCATTCACCGATCAGTCAAATGAGATTGTCTAGACTCTAGAGACAGGGTCATTGATGATGGCAAAAGCTTTCAAACTACTGTCGATCGAACGTGAAATTCTAAAAGAGGTATTGGAAGTAATACCTTTCGATAAAGAACTAAGACCCAGAAGTGAAAAACAATGAAAAAATGTACGGAATAGTAAATGACAATGAACCTTTTTCTGGAACTACCCGGAACAATGTACGGAATAGTATATGACAATGAACCTTTTTCTGGAACTAACCCGGAACTTTACTGTGAATATGTTACTTAATATTATTCCGTGACTGTTTGTAGATACGTTGTATTAATAAAATTCATATGAAATCAAATAGAAAGGATCTGAGTAGAAACTTTTAAAATCTTTTGTTTCCGTAACTTGATCCTGTTACAGGAAGTAGAGCTCTTTTGGATGAAGCAGAAGCTGTTGATGTACGGCAAAGCCTCATCTAGCTTTGAAGGAGTGCACATCATAAGTTAATTAACTAATCTGGTCGTTCAGCTTTTTTAATTTAGTTTGTGGAATTTCCTGCTAGCATGTCCTAATGTCGTTTCCTGCATGTTGCTCGGCTAAGAGACGTGAGAAACCTTCCTGAAGAACGTTAACTTAAGAATCGAGAATAGAAGATGGAAGTAGACAACACTTACATTTGTCGTTATGAATCGTGAATAAGAACCTGTTAGTGTAAAGATATTCTGATTCGTCTGTCCCTTAAAAAGGACAAAAGTTTGTTAATCGAAACATGGGATGATCCGTAATATCACGACAAAACTTCAAAAAAATAGCATCTTGATTGTCAATAGAACATATTTCAAAGATGCAGTGAACTTCATAATTTTGTTAAAAGTTTTGATCAATACGAGAAAATCACTGAAAGATATTGATCAAAAGTGTTAATTCGGAATTGTACTTAAACTCAATTCATTATGAGGTTAGCTTTACCTGAAAAAACCTCCATTAAAAAAAAAAGGTTTTAAAGCAGATTTCAGTAGATGGTAAGGAAAGGGATGCTTACTTAACGGTAAGCTAATGGAAAGAGTTGAAAGGGAAGACCTTATCCGTTGCAACTGTAGGCGCATTATCAACTCACCTAAACACCAAAAACAACCAGTCCAATAGTCAAAGCCCGCAACTCCCTCTCAACTCCTGTCTGTATAAATTTTAATCATCTTGGATGAACTGCCTTGTTTCTCTCCTTCTCTCCAAGCCCCTAAGCATCAACCACCATCTCCATTTCTGTCTCTATATCGGAGAGGGAGTACTGGGGAAGACAACAATGAGAAAGCCTTGCTGTGACAAAGAAGGTAACAATAAAGGAGCTTGGTCCAAGCAAGAAGACCAAAAACTCATCGACTACATCAAAGCTCACGGTGAAGGTGGTTGGCGTTCCCTCCCTAAGGCTGCTGGTAGGTATATGCCTCCATGTTTGCTTTTGTTTTTTCATTGAAAGGAAAGTAGAACAAACAGTTACATAATACTGCGTGGTTGTCGAGACCCGGCCATATCCTCCATGTTTGCATTTTGCTTTCAGGTTTCACGAATTCTGGTAAACTGCCCACAGAAATCAAACCCTAATCTCTAAAATGCTCCTCATTGGTATTCATCATTTCGGGTAGCCTAGCGATCGTATAGAATACGTATAATTATTCCTGCTTATATCAATGCGCCGTACATAAACTTCCCAACTTTGTGATCAGACTAGTTAAACGTACAATTTCAGGTTTGCACCGTTGTGGAAAAAGTTGCAGGCTAAGATGGATAAACTATCTTAGACCCGACATCAAACGAGGAAATTTTGCTCAAGATGAAGAAGATCTCATTATTAAGCTCCATGCTCTTCTTGGCAACAGGTATATTTTTCCTGAATGCGATTGATTAGCCATCAATTCCAGTTAATTAATAAAGTCATGATCTCTTTCACATTTTCACCGTTCATAGATATGTATGTAGCATGTGAATATGTGTTTGGCATTGATTTATTATAGTAATTCAGTCAGTATGTTATCTGGATAACTAAAATGAGAATATCATAGGAACTTTAGTGTTTGTCACATGATTCTGGTACATACAATTTATAATAACATTATGATGTTCCTAAGCTAAAAAATTAAGCCGGTTGGCTGTTAGGTGGTCATTGATAGCTGGAAGACTGCCCGGAAGGACAGATAATGAGGTGAAGAACTACTGGAACTCTCATATCAGGAAAAAGCTAATAGCCATGGGAATTGACCCTAATAATCATCGACTCAACCAAATTCTTGCTCATCCTCAACCGCAGAGATTGTCACCATCTTCTGAGTCACAGAAAGATGCATGTAATTATATATCCAAAAAGTCTAACCAGGACAATAATAAGATTTCTGACTCAGCAAGTTGTCTCGAAGACGAAACTTCTGCTGTTTCTTCTAATCTTAATCTTGATTTAACCATTGCAGCTCCATATACTCATCATCATCATCAACTCATCACTCTTGAAAACAGGACACCTTTTTTGGAGCCACCGACGACAACCAATGAAGTAAAGAATGAAGCATTGCCTACCCTTCTTCTATTCAGATGATTACTATGAATTTATGGAGTGGAAATTTTCATCTACATTTGCAAGTGGGCAATGGAATTAGCAATGATTAATAGGTTGATACTTTAAGACCCAAAGTTTTGATGGATATGAAGAGGAGATGAGGCGTCAGGCTACTCGATACGCAGAGAAAGGGTCAATATATATGTGCTTCTATGCACAGATGTATAAATTGATAAGTAGATGCGGCTTAGAAGGACATTGAAAGGTCGGCTGAAGATGGTGCCATCATTTAAAGACTTTGGTGATTTAAATCATCCTAATATTGTGTTCTCTAGGGGTCAAACTGATTAATATAGTATGATACTAAGATTAATTTTGGTTCATATCGCATATGATTTGTAGTTCTAATTGTATCCATAGACATATGTCTAAACTTGCTTATGTTGAGCATTTATTTCATATGCTCTCAAAATTAAAATATTACTGTTATGAGCAAAGATAAGGGCAACATAATAATTAAAAAATCTTAAGAACAAACAAGCCCTTTATAAAACAAATTATTGAAAATGCTTAATATCAACAATTATTTAGAAGCTAAAAAAATTCTAATGTACATATTGTTAGAAAATTGGGGGCAGAATCTAATATGACGGATAATGGAATAAGAATGAATTTTTTTATTTGATTTTCTGAAAGTCAAGAGCACTTAAAATCATATTTATGATAAAATAAAATAAATTCTTTTAATTTATTTTTAATTATTTAATAAAGCAATTTATTTATATAGATCAAGATTGACATCTAACAACATATTATTACCACCTAACTATTTAAGAATATCAAAATAGTTTTGACTAAATTTTCTATGCATTATTTTTTGTATAAATTCATCATATAATATTTCGATTAAATATAGAACATAAAATTAATATCTACTTTAATTAATATCTACTTATTTAATTCCAATCATATTTGTTCTCCATCATCAGTAATTGATTCTATTAATAAAATTTGTAAACTATTTTACAAAATGACTTCCATCTTAATCAAAAATTTCTCGAATCAATACTAATCGAAAACAATAGGATATTCTTCGTAATTTAGGGTGACAAATTCTATATTGATTACTCAACTATTTACTTGTAATTTATGTCACATTAATGATTACCAGTTAAACTATCCTTGACTATGATAGGTTTTAAGTAGTATCAAATCATAAAAAACTCTTATTTGATATACTTTAGAGATCTTAAGTCAAATGGCCACTTATATAATCATTACAATAAAAATTTTCACAAACATACTAATAATGTTTCAAATAGAATTATCATATGGGGTTAGTTTACTAAACTTGTTATCTAACAAGTACCTATATATTTGTTTACGTATCTCTGCACTTTAGTTTATGAGATTGGTAACTTCTTTCATAAGGTAGAAATATATGTGCTAGTCTTTTAATGCTCTATTAATGTCTAATCTTAATAGAAAATAATTAAAAATAATTTAGGAATAATACATAAATATAATATGAATCTCATTATTATGATCTCATTATAATTGCAATGTATATTTATCCCATGAAATTTATCATATATATCTAAATATATACAAGATGGACAATGTCCTTAAATAATTATATTACTAAACTACAACAAACTTATTGGCTCTGCGACATAAATTAATAATCTCCCACTTATACTAAGCCAATTGTTTAAGTATCTTATACCATATCACCATATGACAATCATGTCATTGTTAGGAAAATGATTTAGTGAAAGAATTCTACAAAATTCTTATAGTGAGCACTTCCTTATATCTTACAAGTTTTATTTAATTATTATCACAATCAAGAGAAAGTATCTAAATACATGCTTGAATCTTTGATGATACCTTACTTTCTTTTGCATGCACAATGGCAGATATGTTCTACAGTAGATTACTGTTTGAATAATGCAATGATCTATACTAAGTTCATTAAAGAACTTATTGATCCGAATAATCATTTCCAATAAATGAAATATATAGTCTGGCTCGATTAGTAGTTAATGCTACATTGAAATCGTTCCAATCTCAAAATAATATTTTAAAGCAAAATATGCCTTAACTAGGATTTATTTCTAAAGTAATATCCATAAGACCTTAAACTCAAATATCTTCTCATATATAGAATAATGGATATATTTAACACTTTATAAGTATCAGATACTTCAAATACTAAACTCCTTGAGTATATTATTTATGTTTTTGGACTAGAATGGGTAAACAACTTTCACATCTAACTCTATAAATATAAGTCCTACAGTTAAGTTGCTATATATTCATATCCAATAAGAGTTGTTCTTGGGTAATCATAGGTTCAATAATTAAAAATATGAATTATTTTTCTCTATGAGCAATATGTTTTTGTATACTCTCACTAAAGAGGACAATTATACTTAACCTTCTATAGATACCATAAATTTACAATCAACTCCAATACCAACTGTTTGAATTAATTATGAAAATGAATCTTTAAATGTCTTATAACCGCTTAACTATACATAAGATATATCAATAAAGGCATTCATTCTAATTGGATGTATTTTCATCATATTTGAATGTTTTAAATTTCATGTTTACTCCTTCTGCTTATCTTGGGAACTATTCTCTTATAAGTATACAATGAAACAAATATTTTAT
The DNA here is from genome assembly GCA_025434745.1 of Erythroxylum divaricatum. NCBI lineage: Eukaryota > Viridiplantae > Streptophyta > Magnoliopsida > Malpighiales > Erythroxylaceae > Erythroxylum > Erythroxylum divaricatum. Next base: position 21,600,459 of record JANTPM010000002.1, read on the forward strand.
TCAATGAGTTTTTCATATATATCCAACCTTCTGATTATCTTATAACTTTCAAAAAATCCGAATTAGTTCTAAACTTGTTGAATAATTTATGTTTCAAATAAGTATCACATCATAAAATCATTAACTTTGTCTCTATCAATGCCATTCTAATATGGAATATTGCTAATTGATTTAATTAGAAATATTTAAAGTAAGTAATTCTACTAGGCATAACTATAGCAAAATTTTATAATACGTTTTATAATATCTCATATTATATTTTTCTCTTTGCACAAAGACATAACACCATAGAGTTTAGTTATAGAGGTATTCAATAAAGGATCTCATTCCTTATAAATAATAAAAAATGTGGATCTTACCATATATATCTCATCAAAATGATTCAACATTCTCAATATTTAATTTTTACTTATATTTAAACAATTTAAACTTTTTAAAATTTTAAATTAATATTTCAGTTAATAAATATAACTATGTCATATAAAGTCATTAGTAATATAATAACATACAAGTGTCATCCTTATATGAATTATTATTACATCCATCACATCACATGTATAAGATTTAAATATTCAATACCATCATCATTCTTTCACTAAAGATTGATTGATTTATTCGTTCATTTAATAAGTTAACATATGATTCATAATCAAAAGGATATATATATATAACTTTATGATTCTCATCATATTGATTTAACTAACATGGAATAATTATTATCCAACTTTGAATTCTTACCACTCGTATTAAGCATAAGTCTCTTTTATCTAACATATACAAATTATTTATATAAACTTGGATCAATTACTTTTACTTAATAATTTGTTTCCTGCCTTAAACATTATAGTAATGTTGAATACAAGTTTAGTATTGAATGCTTAAATGCATGAATTATAAATATATACATGATCTTTATCATATCACATATTGGCAAGAAAAATTATATAATCATTTTTTCTTATGATAAATATTGTCATAATATAGAAAAGCCTTTAATTGTAGTATGCATTCATGCTTTTAGTATATTAAATTAAATAAAACAATTTCATCAACGTACTATACCTTTCAACTCTACTTTATATAACCTCTTGCATTATACATACATCTCAAATGTTGTCATTAAAGTTTATAAGATATTAGTCAACTTAAAATTCATTATATTTTGTCATCTATATGACATTGAAATATCTCTAAAACTTCATAAATCTTCAATAGGGATAACAACAAAATTACATAATGGACATTTAGCTTTTCTATCTTTGATAACTCTTTTTAAACCAAACATATGTCCAAGAAATTAAGTTCATTAACTTAGTATCAATTATACTAACCAAGGGTAGTTTTTACTTAAAATAAAATATAAATGTAAGAAAAATAAGTATTGGTTATATTTCATTACTACTGAAAAAGATTAACACTTTAATAATGTATGTAGTTGCTTCTACTATTTGTTCAAAACAATAGTCGTTAATATAATTCAGAAAGATTACTTAAATCTCTCTAGTAAACTAAGATATTATTTAAATTTAGTTGATTTTAAGTTTGCTCAACAAACCAACTAAACTTAAATTGGGTAGATAACAACCTTATCATTCATATCTAATATGACTCCTAGATCCACTAAGTGATAATTTTTTTTAAAAAATATGCTATATATTATTCCTATCCCAACGTCTAAATTCACATGATCATAATTTTTACTCATCGAATTTGCATAGATTCAGTTAAACAAAACAAAATATATTTAAGTTAAAGTGATTTTGAGTTGTTCAATAGGCCTAAAAGAAATAGAACTCTGGTTTATTTCTATAACAATGGAAGGAAACAATAATGTTCAAAACTTATACTTAATAATTTAAAGAGAGGATAACAAATTATATATAATAAAATCATGCATATAAAACATGCAATCCAACATTCATAATATATCAAACATATATTAAAACTTGCATTTATGCACATATAATCAAATTATGCGCATAAAAACATCAAGCCTTGCTTGATTATAGTTATTGATCTTTATAATCTAAAATAATATTTTCAACTCCTTAGATAATTAAATTAGATTAAACCCATTGATTACTAAATAAATTACATTTCTATTTTAGATACAAACTAGTTCCAATTAGAAACTATTTCAATTATCTAGACTCTTTTAATTGAAATTTAATTGAAAACAAATTTCAAAAAATTATATTTCTTACTTATTCTAATTTAGTGGAACTCCCTTTTTTAAAATTTAACAATTAGGCCATTATGAAAGGTAAGATCACTTAAAATTCTATAAAATGATTAAAACATAAAATATAATAAAGAATGAATTATACTTTGTACATTATTATGAAGCTTGTTCATTTTTTTTGTAATTTCCTTCAAACAATTTCTAAAATCCACTTAGTCGTACACAAATTTGACCTCTAGTGGTATCTACAAAACTTGTTGAGATAACTCTACAACTATTATAAAGAGACTTAGGCAAGAAGTACTAGCTATGTTGGAGTCTAAACATCTTTATAATGGGGCTTTGGCCTTTTAGTAATTTAATTGAAACAAAATTCTAATTTCAATTAAACTTTAATTAGAATTACAATTAATTCTAATTAAATAATAATTTTTTTCCAATAAAGATTAAATATCTCATATTGGTCCTTATTTATTAAATATTTTATATTTGATTCTAAATTTATAATCAAGTCTAATTTGAAACATCTTTTGTCTTTTCAACTTATTTTTTGTATGTGACCTATTAGGTCCCTTAATATGTTGGCAATGGATATAAATTATACCCTTAAATTATATTTAGGATTGGATAAATTAAACTCCTTTAATTTATCTTTATTTCTTTAATTAAATGATTTATATCCATAAATCAAGATTGGTATCTAGCAACGAATCATGACCATCTAAATATTTAGGAAAGTTATAGTTTTTACTAACCTTTTTGTGCATATTTTTTGTATAATTGAAAATTTTCATTATACAATATTTTGATTAGAAATAGAGCATGAAAATAGTGTCTATTCTATTTGAGTCCAATCATATTGTTTCTCTACCATTAGTAATTGAATCTATTAATGACATTTGTAAAATTATTTTACAAAGTGTCGTTCCATCTTGGATAAGGATTTCCTAAATTATATTGATCAAGAAAAATGGAACATTCTTCCTAATCACTTTAGGGCAATGAATCTTATATTGATCACTTAATTATCTTTATATAGTTCATGTTATATTTAATAATTATCGATTGAACTACTCTTGACTATAATAGGTCATATGTGGCATCAAAATATAACAATCTCTATATGAGATACTTTGGAGATCTTAGGTCAAAAGATCATTTATACAATCATTACAATGAGAATTTTTATACACATATAAATAATGTTCCAAATAACTTATTGTCTAATAAGCATCCACATGTTTGTTTAAATATCTCCATACTTTAGTCTATAAGATTGACTACTTCATAAAGAAGAAATATAATATGTGATAGTTTTTTTACACTCTATTAGTGTCCAATATTAATAGAACATTTACTAAGAGCAATTTAAGAATAGTACATAAATGTAATATGAATTTCATAATTATGATCTCATCATAATTTCATTTACATTGTATATTTATCCTATGGAATTTATCATATATATCTAAATATATATAAAATAAACGTTGACTTTAAATCATTACATACACAATAAATTGATTGACTATAAAATATAAACTAATATATATAAGTATGAGAAAAAGCAACTATATATTGACATAATTGATTTTGAAGTACATAGCAGAAGCATCGATCATAATAGTTATGACTAAATAGGAAAATCAACAGAAAATTGATCTCAATTGCTTGGAATAAAACTTCAGGATAAAACAATATAATCTTTTACAATTGGCCAAATAAGTATAACAAACATATTGATGTTACTTGAGAAGGTTTCTGTGAAACATATTATATGTTAGCTATTCTAAGATAAACATTAAATTGTAGTAATTATATGTGTTTTCATATTATTCATGTAGGTTAAACAAACTTGTTTCAAGTCCAACAAGCATATGGTAATTATACTTACCATAGATCTCCTATATAGGTGTTGAAAATTTTCATTCAGTCATAATAGTAAAAAATAAATATTTTCATAATTATATTAAGATACTCATATTAAATACTTTATACAAACTTAAATATATCATGACAGGATATTAAAGGATCAAATTAAAAACTATATTAAAAGCTTGATTGGGAATGAAAAAGAAATCTAATTTTAGGTGATGTTTGGTTCTTTTTTCTTTGTTTTTTTTTGTTTTTGTTTAGTAAAAAAAGAAACAGATGTTTAAAACATGTTTGGTTAAGGCTTGTTTCCATTTTTCCATTTAAAAATAAAAAAACCACAACAACTTTACAAAAACGTAAAAATCATATTTTTCCATATTTTTAAAATAGATTTTTTTTGTTCAGAAAAACAATATCACATATGGTTTCTTTACACTGTCTTTAGCATTTTCAGCATCTCATGCATCTTCTATGATTAGATTTCTCCAAGTATACACTTTTCCTATTTGTTTTCATATTTTATATTTCATTTTCTTTTGGGTTATTCTTGTTACTTTCCATCGTCATTGCCTTCTCTTCCAATCATCTTCATCTCCTAAAACAATCATTTAACGAACAACTTTAAAGAATATCACATTTATTGTAGCATAATTGAAAATAAATATATTGTTGATGTTGCATAATTGAAAATAAATTGGTAATTCAACTTCTCTGTTATCTTTGTTTTCTTTCATTTCTCTTGTGTGTGATAAGTTACTCTTACTTTAGACTGCCATTATTGTTCATGGGGTTGTTTAAGTGGAAAAGATGTAAAGAAATGCCTCCACCCTCCTCATCCTCAGTTCTACAAGCCTCGTGTCATTTCTTTACAAATTCCTTCCTCTCCCTGTTGTTCGTGGAGTCCAACTCTCACAAGGCCTCTCTTTTGCATTCTCTACCATTAAATATATTTCCTATAACTAAGACTTTGTCACTTCTAAGCCCACTTCTACTCATCTTTGGTTTAGTTTTGATGGTTTGATCCTTGCAAGCTCATGTCTTTTGTTCTTGATTCTCGCTACTAGTTCTGGTAGTGGTGGTCACAATAATCAAGATGATGACGATGGTGATGCAAGTTCTAGTTCAATGACTTCTCAGCAGTGTTTTAAGAAAAGAGTGCGTCCTCACTATTGGTTCTAATCATATTCTTACTTGGTTTAGTTTTATGTTTCAATGGTGACCCTTCAATCTTTAAATGTTTGAGCTTTGGTCTTTTTATTTTTTAATCCCTATTTAGTTGCATGCTCATCAAGCATGGTCTTAACTTCAAAAAATGCATCTTTACTAAAAAAATGCTTAAAAAATTTAGGTTACTTATCCTTTGAACCTACCTGTTCTTAGGTTTAAGCCTCTCAACCTTTTGAAAACCTTTGTGTGCTATAACATTCTCAATTTTCCAACATATATCAACTTCATACCATTACCTCTACTTACTTCCCTTTGGAATAAATATGTCCACTGTGTCATAAGGTATCCATAGGTAATTAAAAGCCAACCTTAATCTACACACCAAATTGTTTGATGTTAAATCTGCATCTTCATCTACTAATAGAACTATTGTTAGGTCTAAAATCCTAAGTGATTTCAAAAGTAAGGTTTGAACCGATGACATAGATAGCGAGGAGAAAATTGAAGAAGATGATTTGAAAGAGTAAAGATTCGAGTTGGCACTAGGAATACCAGGAAATATCTTTCAAATATGTAATGAAGTAATGTGTGGCAATTACCAATGCTTCATCACTTTTGTGTACACCAAATGTTGCACTCGAAGTTATTCACTTAGGGAAGAGAATTTATCTATGCAGCTCGATGGAACTACTTTAAATTCCATCATAACATGTCATGGCCTAGAAAAATTGATTAAATAACCTTGAGCCCATTTCTTCATAACATGTCATATGAATGATCAGATTATTCTAAAATGATTATATGAAACATTTCTATTTATAATGTGCTTATTGAAATATGATATATGGGATTTGACTATGAATAATGTGATATACTTGTGATGTTTGTGTTTTTACTTGAGTGAGGACATCGATGATGGTTCACTCATTGAGTTCAAAAAACTCATCTGATATCGAGGAGACCTAACTTCTAAAGCAATCTAGTTGAATTATAGTATTAGTAATTCTGGGAACAAGAAATGGCTCAAAGTTTGGGAATAACTAATTAACATATACGTACCTTAGAGATGTATATGACTTATGTGTTAGTTAGCACCATAAAGTTGCATTTATTTTGATTATTCTGAAATATTGCATTTTCTTTGATAGGTATTCCATAGAAATTGATTAAGCCATATTGGCATAATTGTGGATATTGGTGGCATATAATATGTAAAGGATGTAGTTTTGTATTTTTTTCAATATAAATTTTACCTAGTTGGTATATGTTTCCAACTTTGTGTAATTTTTAAGAATCATAGTGTATAGTAGAAGCGTGAAGACCTAGGTAAGTTTTTAGCATGATTGTGAATATTATTATAGAGATCAATTGGCTTTCATTTTAATTTCTCACTTCAACTCCTCTATCATTTCCATGCACTATGCAGTTTAGCATTTAATATGGTTGTCCCATGATTCTTTTGTACCGCATTTAGCATTTAGTACTTTGCAGAAATTGTTATGATTGACGTCACTTATATGAAATTACATTTAGTGATGTAAGGTTTGAACAATATGAACTTTTCTAATGATTGTGTGAAAATTTATTTGAAATATGGGATATGGAATGATACCATAGGGATGTATTTAATCTCATTAATGATTGAAGAAGTGAAGAAGGAAAATTGAATGACTACTACCTTTTCCAAATATGCTTGGAAGAATAGTAAGGTAGGTTTTCAAACAAAATTCAATAAGGAGTATATTGATGTTAAATTGAAGAATAAGTATAATGGATTAAAGGCTAGATTGAAGAATTTCAATAACTTACTCAAAGAAACAAGAATAAGTTATAATTCCTTTACTAAAGAAGTTAATGCTACAAATGAATGTTGAGAAAACCTATATCTATTTAAGGTAAAATATGTCTTTGTTCAATTAATATATCATATTATATAATATTTGTTCTTATGTTTCCTTTTCATCATTATAGGTGTATAAAATGGCTCACATATTCGAGAAAAAAGGATGTAAGGAGATTTCAGACTATGTCATATTTTTGGAGATACTACTGCAACTAGTTTGCATGCATATCCATAAACTAAATCTCCATCAATTGGTATAAAAGGGGAACATAGAATTGATATTGATGAAGATTACTTATATATTAAAAAAGGAGATCAAGTTATAATTTCTCCATCTATGAGAAAGAAATCTCTTAAGGATAAGAAAGCAAAGAAGACACATTCTAACATTGTAGAAGAGGTATTGGTTATAATTGGTGAACAATCAAAAAGGAAGAATTATTTACTTGAGGAAAACTGAGTGAAACATCATCCACTATAGAGAATAGATCCGGAGCTTCACAAATTAAGAAAGAGTCTAACATAATGATGGAATTTCTTAATTCCTTAAATGAATTAGGTGTTAAGGGTGTGTAATATGGAAAGGTGTAAAGGCTTTATACGATTCTCCACTTTATAGGGTTTGCAATATGTCTAAATTCCATTTTGTATGAATTTTTAACTTAATGTTAAGTCTATGCTTTGTATGAATATTTTAAGTCTATACTTTTTATGAATATTTTGTTTATATTTAAACCTTTTGATTTAATGTTTTATAAATTATTTAATTTTGGCATTGTAGATACATGGTTTCCTTATTAGATTTTGAATCAAATTCCAATGATAAACTGAGAAGGTAATCATTATTTATCTAACTAGGGGAGAGAACAAATATTTTTATTCACTAAAACAACTATGTAGAACTTTTACTTTATCAGGTCATGATTGGATATTATAACTCTTAAATAGGAATCCTATAAGGATTTATGAAAAACTGAGAATGATCAATATATTCTTCTTAAGATTATGTGATAAGTTGAAGAGTTTAGAAGGCTTAAAGGTAACAAGTCATTTGACTGTAGAGGAACAAGTAGCAATTTTCTTGATGAATTTTTATTTACAAAAACAATCATGTATAACTTCTGCTCTATCAGGTCATGATCAAATATTAGAACTCTTGAATGGGAATCTTATAAGGATTTATAAAAATCTAAGAATGAGAAAGATAATCTTATTTTGCTTATGTGATGAGTTGAAGAATTTAGGAGGCTTAAAGGCAATAATTCATTTAACTATGGAGAAATAAGTATCAATTTTCTTGATGTTTATAGGTTATAGTAAGACAAGTAGAGTTAATGCAGGACACTTTCAATATTCGACCTAGACAACTTTGAAGTACTTTCGCAAAGTCTTATATACAGTTAATCATCTTGTAAAAAGATTTATTACTCCACCATCCTTTACCAATACACCTCCTAAGATTCAACGTAATTCAAGATTCTTTCCATATATTCAGGTACATTTATATATTTAATTACTATTTTAATTATATTCTTTGCATAAGAGCAATAGATAGTGCATATATTAGTGCATATGTTTTGACACATGAATATATACCATACAGGGGTAAAAGAAATCGAACCCAAAGTATTATATGTTATTGCTCGTTTAACATGTGTTTTACATATGTAATGGCAGGATGGGAAGATATTGCTAATGACTCTTGATTTCTTTTAGAAACAATGACAAATCTAGCTAATCAATTTTCTATGCCTCCACAAGGTATTATATTATTTTAGATAAACATAGAAATTACGACTAATTTTTTAATATCTTTTTGTTAATATTATGTTCTTTATATGTTAGGTAAGTTCTATTTGATTGATTCAGGCTATACCAGTATGCCTGGATTTCTTTCATAATACCGAGGCAACAGATATCATTTGTGAGATTATAAAGGAAGACAAAGACCTCAAGATCCACATGAATTTTTTAACTACAGACATTCTTTATTAAGAAATGTTATTAAAAGGTGTTTTGAAGTTATAAAAGCAAGATTCCCTACAGTTAAAAACATATCGAATTAAGATATGAAGAGACAAAAATACATTATTATTGTTAGTTGTGTTGTAACAATTATTGTAGAATGTATGGACAAAGCGATGAATTATTTAAGAGTTATGATGAAAATGAAGAACAAATTAGAAAAGTGAAAATGAAGATGTAAGTTATTGAGTGGAGTATAACATCACTCCAGTAAAACTTCAAAATACATCTTGGAAGCTAGATGAAATTGCCTGACAAATGTGGAATGATTATATTAGTTATAATTAATTTATGTTTCTTTTTGTAAATGATAACACTATTATATCTTTAAGAATTATAATATGATGGGCATCTTTTATTGATTAGAATGACTTAATGTAATTTTCTAATTTATAGAATTTTATCATATACAATTAATGTGCAAAATTTTTTAATTTTCATATATTTTATTTCTAACTATAATAAGAATTAATTAAGTTTAAACATAATATTATATTAAAAATTATTAACATAAGAGTATAATTACAAAAATAGAAATAGGAAGATAAAATGATACAAATCTTTGTTTTTAGTTTTTAATAACAAATCTCAACCAAACAAGTTTTTTTTTCAATAGAAAACAAAAACTAAAAACTAAAAATAGAAAACAAAAATTAAAAACTAAAATAGAAAAATAGAAGTGGAACTAAATGACCCCTTAATTTGAGATATGATTATGACTTTCTTATAAATTACTAAAATTTAAATATGTAAGGAATTCTTAGGGGTGCAAAAGTTGCAATAATTAAAAATAGATATAGTTAGCATTAATTAGTTTTGACATTTAATAGAGTTCTCAATCATAGTGGACAATATGTTTAGACAAAATATTTAGTTAATCACTACAACAAAAAGAGCTTTAGGCAACAAACAAAAGTGTAACTATAGGTATTATTATTGTTGCCTTTTTATTAAGGTAACAAAATTCATACCATTAAATAAAGTGACATTGCTAAAGGTATTAGGCAACAAAATGAATAATGCTACTTAAAATTTTTACTAAGGAAATAAAACAACTTCAAACTAGAGCAACAATGTTGAATGAATATAATAACATTTTGAATAATGTTGGTTAAAGTTCTTACTAAGGCAACATCATAGTTTCAAACTATAGTAACAATGTTGAATAATATTGCAACAATTTAAGTCTTTATATGGCAATAAAGTGAACTTTTTTATAGAACAATTTGTTAACAACAAAAGCAACATTTTATTCCTTCGTTACTAATAATATCTTAATGTAAAAACAAACTCTTCTCATTAAATAAGCAACATCTATATATATATTAAAAGTAATACATGTACATTAATGCATGTCTTAATTACACACGTACTATCGAATGTAAACAACCAAAAAGCTGTGTTTTTATATGTTATATAGTCTATAAGAACTTGTAAAATTCAACATTTAACATATTCAAATTACAAAAACAAAATTTCACTAGCTAAAATATTGACCTATATTATCCTCCTCCATTTTATATAGAATATAAGTTAATTAATCTAAATACTAAACAAAACCAATATGTATGGGCACTCCAAGATCCTTCACCAAGTGCTTCCTTATCCACTCTTAATCATCACCTTCCTAAAAAGAAGAAGAAAAAGAAATAAGAAGTAGATTAGAATTGTAAAACAGTTGTGCTTATAAACATGTTGATATATCTAAAAAAGAACTACTAACTACTTTATTGTGACCTCAGTTTAATCAAAACAAATAATATAGTCCAAAAACTAATGGTATAATAATTCAATTCTTTTTATGAACAAATTTAGGAAGCAAGAACATAAGAAATTATTCTTATAAAAAAAAGATAATAAGATGATGTATAACAATACTAAATTATGAAAATTTGTCAACTGATATTCTTCATGTTGATACAGTTTAGATGAATAGAAGATTCATTTCTTGATTGAATAGGAGCAAAAAGAGCAACGAGAATTAAAGTGAGCAAAAGGAGGGCATCTATTCACTTATAATTAATAAGAAATGAGAATTATAGGACTAAAAAAAAAGGAAAAGGAACAATAAAAGAGAGGGAGAGAGAAATATAGAGAAATGGTTTTCTCAAAATGTACTTCAAAATTCTCAAAATCAATATCATCAAAGACTTCTTTTAAAAGTTACAGTGCTTTACTCGCCTTCTAAATAATACTACAAGAAAAAACTACAGACTTGAAAATGGAAATTTTAGTAAGTAGAACTACAAACTGAACACAACTATTTAATTCTTTAGCTAACTGTTATATAAGTACATAAAGAATAAACCTACAATGTAGACTGTTCAGAAATTTTGATAAAGAAAAAATTAAGCCAACAAAAGCTATAAAGAGGGGATAAAAGGCTTTAACTTTTTGCAACAAGGAACATATCTTACAAGCAGCAATTGCAACAAAGAAAGCTGTGTCATTTCATAAGCTAGATATTATTGTTTCCAGAATGTATGATGGGAAAACATGGCCTAAGGGTGGAATACAAATTGCGCCATATAATAATTAAGTGTAACAAATGTTTAATATGGCTTCATTGTTCATTTACTTGTTTGCTACATTTATTCATTCCTACAACTTTGTGGTGTATTTAAAAGATGATGTGACAAGATTGCTTAACACTCAAAAATTTGAAGAGGATGAAGTAAGATGCTTAGCAATAATTAACTGTTTGAAGTACCTTAAAGTAATAAACAATTAATATTTTATATCCATTTAAAACTCACATATATTTATCTATAACCAATTAAGCAACAATTATGAAAGAAGATGTTTGATTTTTGCCTACTACAGTATTTGGGTTTCTATTTAAGTATCTAGAAGCTTAATTAGAGTATTGGCAAGTCTTGCTAGAAATGGTAAGTTGAACATGTGTAACTATAATATGAGAACGTCATTTCATAAAAGATACCTAGAGTCAGGAACAACGCCAGGCCCTAGTTGTGTAGTAATAGACTCGTGTAGAGATAACAATTTTCCCATTCAGTGTCCTTTTATGATTTCCATTTCATGTAGGACTACAAGTCAAGAAGTTAGGTGGCTTTGGAACTTCAGATGGACTTTGAGGAAATCATACTCCTACACTCTTTAGTAATAAGACACAAAATAATTTGAAAAGTTAAGAGATTGCACTATAACTATGCTATGAATACATATGATCCACAAAAACATCCGAGTTAATGAAAAATATAACCTTCATTAGCTACACATTTCTCATAATAAGGGAATACAGGTGTAGTTTGAATGAAATTCACGTCATCTAATCAAAAAGATCAAATTCATTGTAGTAGATCTTTACTTTCAATAATAAGGAATTTACCCTTTTATGATATATTTTGCACTTTGCCCAAACTAAATGTAGATTGCAAGATAATGCCAATAAATATAATCAAATTGTTAATTACTTTTAGGATTGTGCCATATACAAAAGTATTAACATTGTTGGTAAAATATCAAACAAATTAAGCATTAAATGATATCAACACCATGAGTTGGGAGTTTAGATATGTTGCAGAAGATATTATTCACTCCCATAGCCACCAAATGCATGACATTTATATTTCCTTCCACATTATTTTTTTATTATGTTGTATTACATAAGTAATCCAAAGAAATAATGTCAAATTGATGCATACATACCACTAATTTAGAATATGTAGAGTAATATTGAGGAAATTTTCCAGTGGCACCTCTAACAAATGTTTGTAGGGCATCAAGAAGAAGAAATATCCTCTTCCGTACTTGTAAGTCTACTAGAGAATTTAAAAGAAAAAAAAGAAAAATATAACGATATTTTCGTAAGATGAGACATTGTAACAAATTTCATACCATACCGGCTGAAAAATAGTACAAAGTAAGATTTTTGGTACCAGATTTATATACTAGCATATACTGGCCTTTTTCGTCTAATATCAGTCAGTACTATCGGTATTTGCAATAATGACCATATATCGATCAACATCGAAAATTTAAAAAAATTAGCAGCATTTTTGCAAAAAATGAAATTTTTTAAAAACTCCTTCTCCCCCCAACCGACTCTACTACCTTCGTCTTCTTCCTCTCTTTATTTTTCTCTTTTACACTCTCACTCTCTCTCTTCTTCGTCATCATCTCTTTTTATTATTAATAATATAATATTTAAATTCAAATTCATATAGTGAATAATAGTTATATTTTTCTTACAAAGAATAATTAAAAATATGTTAAAATGAAAATAAAGAGGCCTCAAATTTTTGTATTTCTTTTTAAAATTGTTAATATAAATATAACAATGTTTTATTATTAACAAAAATTACATATTAAGATAAAAATATTTTTTATTATTGTAAATTAAATATTAAGATAGAAATATATTTTATTATTGATAATATTCTTTTTATTTGATATTTTGATGTAATTATTATTTATTATATGATAAAATTGTAATATTTTAAATATTTTGTATTATTCTTAATTTTATATTTTTTTGATGATAAAATAATCTTTTTCATATTAATTGTGGTTATTATTTATATGTGAAATATGTGAAAATAATATTAAGAAAAATAAATAAACTTGTGTTATTTTAAATTTCTATTATTATGATTTTTGAGACAATGTTGGTTTAAATTATAGAGTTCAATATTGATAGATTATTTTGCAATTTAAAAAAAATTAGAGACTATTTTATAAATTTAAAAAATTGCCCGAAACGGTATCCGGTATTGATCAGTATTGATACAATACTGTACTAGAATCCAATCCGATACTAGGTCTGGTACGGTACATTGAGATGAGACATATGGATACTCCAAAAATTTCAAAGAGGGGAAATGTTGCCACCTTTACTATCTTTACAAGAATGGGTAGAACTACTATATCAATCACCTGTTGACGAACACATTCACCAATATTGTTCATCAGCATTTCCAACAACTGTAGATGAAAAAAAACAAGTTAACAATACGACATGTATAATATAGAGATGATTAAAAGAAGATGTGAGAGAAGTATGATCTGTATTGTTGCATTTTTATTAATTCAAAACAAAATTTTGAGAACTTTTCTTATGTCAAATTTTCTTGCAATTTTCAACTTGTATTTTTTCACTTAGGAAAACACTTTTAAAACACATAGAAAATAGTGAAGTAAGGGTGAAAATAATAGACCTCTTAAATAAAATAATCACTAAAATTACTTCCTAAGCAAGTTGATCTTTTTGTATTTTTTTTTCTTTCCTAAGAATTCATCTAAATAATCAAATTGATCTTTTCTATATTTTTCTTTCCTAAGAATGCATTTTACATATGAAAATTATGTCAAATATCTGCGTCATTGAAAAGCTCTTATCAATGTTGAATAAAAGATCAATCACTAGTTACAATTTAATTTCATTATGAGTTATTTTATGATTAAATTACCATAAACATACACATCACAACATGGGATGAGAAATATTTATAAAGATGATAGAAAATAAACCATAGTAAGAAAAATAAAAATGGGGAATAGTATATTACAAGCTTATGATCACATCATGCCATTAATACTTTCTAATTAGCAAAGAAGGGAGTATAGGCATAGGAGCTTAAGTAATCATCCAAATTGCAAGCATACATAAAGCAGTTTAGCAAAACCCTGGTGTAGCTACAATTTCAACCACTTGAACTTAAAACAGGGTTAACCTAACATGAGTTTGCAAAGAATGCATAAATGAGAAACAAAAACTTTATAAGAACTTACCAATAGTAAGCTCCTAATAAATGGAAGAATTTTAAGTGTTTCGGATCAATTTAAAACAACCTATCACTAAATATAAAGTAATTAAATAATGCAATAAGCAACAGATCCAAAATTCAACAAATTTTTCAATTCACATATTCGATATCTTATCCAAATCAAAATCCATCCGAAGAAAAAAACCCTAGAATAATAAAATCTCTAAAATGACAAAACCCAAAAGGAAAATGTCAAATTAGAGTAAGATTTTTGACGAAAACGTTAAGATTGCACCTTTAACGAGCTTTATTACAAGCTTCTTTGCAAGTTGAGAAAGAGTGGCCTTTTTGTGAAACAAGTTAGTAGCGGTATGAGATTCACTGTCATGGTCAAGCTTTGAGTCATCGTCCAGAGCCATAGGGTCCAATCTATATTGGACCCAACACTGTGGTGATTCAACCTCTTTTGTTGAGGGGTGAGTAGGCATTGATGCCCTGTGACTTTGTCGGGACCCGACCCGGAGACCGGATCCCGATAGCTTGTAACTTAAAATCGTGAAATCCTGAGCGTGTGTATTACTTTGAAGGGTTATAACTTTTTTTTTTCATTCTTAATCCCTTGCACCCTTAAGGACATCATGAATTCATTCTCATGCTCAAAACGCTCCCAAAAT
>JANTPM010000002.1:21651005-21661525 GCA_025434745.1 Erythroxylum divaricatum
TACTTGTTGGACAATAAATTGATTAGGTTAAGTAGCAGTAACTAATTAAAATTGAAGCTTGTATGTAGGAGTTAATTAGTTGGATCAAGGCATAGGTCAATTTTATGCGTGCTAGGTTTCTTGAAAATTAACTTAGGTTTGGAAGACTTAATTTTGATTTTAATGCTCTTGTTATTGTGTTGTTCATGCTAGTTTTGGATTAATGCATTAACAATAAGATTTTGCATGCCATGCTTGTTTTGAATGCATCTATCTTTGCTTGATGAACCTTAATTTTTCAATCTAAGAAATAACTCATTTTCAATGATTAAAAACAACCTAAGAATTTAGTGAAAACCTTGGCAATTGGTCTTTAATTAATCTGAACTTTTTACTTAAATTTTCCTAGCAATTTCTCTCTTGAAGACTTTTGGATTTATTTTAATTTTTTGAACTTAAATCACGTCTTCTTCTTTCTCTTCTTGTTTACTTTTAACACAAGCAAACAAATTCTCCAATCTTGTTCTATTGTGTCACATAATCTAGCATTAGTTCATGCAAAACGTTCATGCATACTTTGTTTGAAAGTAAAAAAATCTTCTTTGTGTTTTGATCTCTGTGGAACGATATCCTTGCTTCACTATACTACAAATCAAATTAAGTAGGGGATTAAATTTTTAGGTTAATGACAACTTATCAATACATAAATATCATGTTAAGGCTTAATTTTTCCATTATTAACTTCTACAAATAAACATCTTTTTAACAAGAAATGAAAGGTGTCACTTGTTAATTGCGTTACTAGTTTTATCCACCTATATATCTTTTCCTCTCCTGATAACTAAAATAGTCTTTCAATGAAGATGAGAATCTTTGTTTTCCAACTCACTAAACACACATCTTCATCTCTTTCATCTTCTTTCATTATTGGATGGTTATAGAGAAAACTATTCCATTTCAAAATAGTAGCGTCTTGTTTTGTATGATAAAATTAATCCAATCTAAGGTTAGGATTATGGTTTTTGATTTCAAAAATTAATATTTTAATTAAATTTAAGATAATTATAATTATTTAGGTTAATGTATATTTATTAATTTCAATTATAGTTTAGAAAATATAATTAAAAATTTTTAAATTAAGATTAAGAATATTAAAAAAAAAGGGGTCTCACTATGTTATGTTTATGGGGTCATGCTAAAAATAAAAGTATTGAACTTATGTCACTTTAGTGTTAACATGCCACACAATAGATATAGACTTAACTTCATTCAAATTTTTATTCACTAAGGATTTAGTTGAACATTTTACGATGTTGACTTTCATTTTGAATGCTTCGAAATGTTATGGTTCAACTTATTTATTGGTAAATATTTTAGTGTTAAAAATAAAGTTTTTGCTTGAACAAAAACTAAAAATATTCATTATTTTTTCAAAATAAGAAAATTGAAACAAATGCTGGAAGAGAGAAAAAAAATAAAAGAATGGTTATACCCAAAACATTGAAGTAACTTATTTTGGGCCCTTGATTTCCTTTCCTTCACGGTTTACCTTATTAATAAAAACTCTCTTTCTTCCTATGGATTTTAATCCTTGACATTTGATTTCATATGAAAACATATACAGAAGAGAAAGTTACTTCCTTCATAAAAAACTATCTATTTAAAAAATTTAAAATCAAATATAACTAAGACAAAGGATGGTTTAGGGGTAGATAAAGTGAGGGATAAGAGGTGTGTTCATAGAGCCTGGTAGAAAATAGAAATTCTCTCCTCCTATTTTATGTTTAGCAAGATGTTCCTCAATTAATGTCGTGATTTTCTCCTCTTTAAGCATTGTCAATGATTCTTAAATCATATAACTAACTTGCAGATTAAAGGAATTAATAATGCTGATAAGGTTATTTCGATGGATTTAGGTTGAGAATTGAAGAAATAAGAAGACAGGAAAAACTGAAGAGAATGAAGCATGATAGAGAAATAACACAATGAGATCTTGGAGAAGGTAGAGGCAGTTAGCAGACATTGATGGATAGGATAGAAGAAATTGGGTTATAAAGAAAAATAAGTTAAAGGTATGATTTTGAGGGTTTAGTAGTGATGCAGATGACCATGTGATTAGGAATAAAATATTTTCTCTAATGAATAAGGCACTCTCTACTTCCTTATGACACATACACATAACAATAACTTTCTTCATGGACCATTTTTTTCTCAATCGTATTGAATTTATTAAGGAGTCAAAGGTCCCAACAAAATCTTTAAATTAAAAGAAATAACTTTTTTATACATGTCTTGCGACACCTTTCTTTCAAATTGTCAAGGCCATCCTGGCAATAGATAAGCAACACTTATCATAATCATATCAAATAAAACCTCATCTTAAAATACCTTCCTTATAGAAAAAGAGATCAAAATATGTGCCATCACCTTTAACCTCATCACCCTATTAAACAATTTAAGAAGATTAGTAATGGGAAGTATAATTTTTCTACAAATTCAGAAGAAATCATATTAGTATAGCTATCCCCATTAATAATGAGAGTACACTCCTTATTTGAACAATATTTCTGTTTTGAAAAATGCTCTCATGTTAGTCTTAATTTTCTAAAACTTGCATATTCATTTTGTGTCAAAGTATCAATAACTCTCCTTCATTGGTCACAATTCAAATGATTGGAGAGCTTGAACATTCTCCAATTTAGGTTATCTCTTATGTTTCTCCCTTTATATACTTAGGACTTATAAATTCTAGGTTCTGATGCTAATTTGATACTGTAACAGCCCAAATCACCCGCCTGCAGATATTGTTTGCTTTGCGTGTAGGCATCTTTTGGACTCTACTGCCGCTCATAATTTTGTTTTTCCAGTGTGTAGGCCTCTTTTAGACACCACTCTTGCAGGACTTCCCAGGATGTCACTCATCTTGGTACCACTCTTGCCCAAACACATTTAACTTCAGAGTTCTGATAAGATCCGATGCTTTAGGACATAGAAAATGTGTTTGTGAGGGAGAGGTTGTCACAACCTTATAAGGCATGTTTCGTTCGCCTCTCCGACTAATATGGGATAACAAGTATCCATCCCTCTTAGGGCCCAGTGTCTTCGCTGGCATACTATCTGGGTACTGACTCTGATACTAAATGTAACAGCCCAGACTACCCGCCTACAGATATTGTCCATTTTGTATTTAAACTCTACTCTCGCTCACGGTTTTATTCTTCTAGCGTGTAGGCCTCTTTTGGACACTATTCCTGTAAGACTTTCCAGGAGATCACCCATCCTTGTACTACTCTTGTTTAAGCACATTTAACTTCAAAATTCTAATGGGATTCGGTGCATTAGGGCATAGAAAACGTGTTTACGAGGGAGATGTTGCTACAGGCTTATAAGGCATACTTTATTCGCCTCTTCGACTGATATAGGATAACAAGTATCCACCCCTCTTTAATAAATTTCGCCTTTGAAATTCTTATATGTTTGATCAGACAGGCAAGGGTATGTTTCCTCTTATGCTCCTCCATTTCTCATTTAACTTCATCACTTAAATAATTTCATTCAAATGACTATAGTTAATGGATTCAATCAATCTTTCAATTACTTATTCAGATATCACACTATCTTAACTATTTTCTCAATACATTTTAAATTTCTCACAATTTTTTTAACTTCTTGAGTTGATAACACTAATAGGATTAAATTAAAGACATAAGACTATATTTTCATGAAGATATATAGAATTCAAATTCTATCTTTAAGAGTTTCAAAATTTGACTAGAAGTGAGTACTGGGTGTAGAAAGTTGATGATAAATGTGTATATATGTATATGTTCTATTTTAGTGTTTGTGATCAATCATGGATTATTAAATAATTCTTTTTTCTCGATTGAAGTTAGAAACGATTGAGTTGGGAGAAATCTGTGTTAAAAACCTTCATCCAACACAACAATCGACAACAATTTCCTTCTTTTGTACAACTTAGTCACATCAACCAATCTAGAGATCAGTATTTTCAACAATTTGATTCGGAGAGATGAAATAGACAAATTACACAGACGCAGAGAAAACAAATGAAAAATACAAATGACCCCCCAGATATCTGTGGTCGGAGTAGGATAGTTTGGAGCTGGAAATTTATGATGGTCCTCGACTCACTTGAGCAAGAAAGCTCAGAATTTTCTGGAAGGAGCAATCGTCCTGAGAGATGATGGTTCCGTTAAAAGATTACCTTCCGAGTCATATTCAATCTTCCCGGAAAAATCGAGTGGACGGCACCTTTCACCTAACATGACTGTCCTCCTCCATAGTGCTTCTTCACTGTTACCATCATCTTCTTCTCCAGCTTGCACTTTCCTCCAAGATATCATCTTTACCATCACATGAGCCTTTTCATTAATATTACTGCTTAACTTGGAGAGAAGCTTTTTGCCATCATTTGGCCCTAAATTACTGCTTTCCTTGTCTCTTCGGTGAGATCTTTTAGAATTATGAGAAGCACACAGAAACGTAACAATGGAAAACAGACTAAATACTGTTGCTAGAGAAACCAAAAGGAAGATAGGACTAATTAGGCTGGGAAACTTGTACATGGAGCTCGAGAGGTTTAAGAGGGGCCTGGCCATGGCACTGAATCAACCAGAGATCAGGAAGATTGATTGAGAAATAGAGAATTATAGCTATTTCCTGCAAGGAGAAATATTTCATGTCGTGAAACTACTAAGCAGGACTCTACTAATTAAGTCTACGAGTCATTCATCGGAGATGACGTGACAGAATGGGTCCTCAACGGATGCTAACATGACATTCACCAATTGGCTACAACGCCAAGTGGGCTTCACCGTGTAAATTACGGTCAGATTCATGACTTGAACGTTGGGGCAGTGACTGCTCTGGTCTGTTATTAGTCAACCATCAATGTATTACACATAGTCTGTGGCTCCAAAGAAGTTCTAAATTGAAGCGTTCTTACCTTTGCTTGTTTTAGGTCTAAAGAAAGAAATGGAGAGGCTTCTAAGCAAAGACCATATATATAATATCCATAACTATTCAAGTACTTGAATTAGTAGTGGTAGGAAGCTAATACAAATCTGTGATAATTTTGTGGCTATGCTCCTAATAAACATAAGCATGCCTCTCAGTGTCTGAAAGAAAAAGATAAAAGATAGATCAGAAAAGAATGGATGCATGTAGCAGTTGTATTGACGGACCAAACGCTTTGGGAATATAGAAAAAAATAATAATGGACAATTGACATTCCAGACTCTTTGCGTCTTGTATACGACTACACCAAATGCGCGGCTTTCCTGTTTACAACATTCCAGTTTAGATGCACCCCTAAACTTGACTTGTCATAAGTTCCAAAGAATTAACTCGTTTGGAATATATATATTCCTTTAATTCATATTTTACTTTTAAAAGGATTTATTGATCAAACCTCTCTCCAAAATTTTTCCTCCGATCTCTCTCTAAAGTGTACTCTTACTTTTACCTTTTGTTGTTTTCCTTTTATAACTTTCTTATTCTCTTTCTTGTTTTTTCACATTTTTGTTACCTTTTAAGATAAAAGAAGTAGGCAGAACTTGTAATAGAAGTCATGAAGAGAATTAATAAATTTATAGGGGACTTCATCTAGAGTAGAAGCAGTATCAACACTAAAGTCCTAATTATCAAGTCACTCTAACAAAAAAGATCATTGGCTACGAAAAAAAGTACAACTACAATACGGCAAAAAGTGTTTTAGGCAACACACAAAAACGTAACCATAAGTACAATTATCATTTTCTTTTTATTAAGGCAACATAAGTTATATTGTAACAAGAAGTGACGCTATAATCAGTATAAGACAACAAAACGTTTTGATTAAGCAAATGTTACTTTAAGTTTTAACTAAAGTAACACATTAGTTTCAAACTATAGCAACAATGTTAAATAAATATTGCAACACTTTTAAGTCTTTATAAGGTAGCAAAGTAAATTTTTTTAAGCAACAAATTGTAATAATAAAAGTAACAATTTATGCTTCCGTTATTAATATTATTTAACGTAAAATCAAACTTTTATTATTATGTAAGCAACATCCATATATACATTAAAAGAAATATATAGATATTAATCTATGTCTTAACTATGTACGTACTATCAAATGTAAATGACAAAAAACTACATTTGTATATGATATATAGTCCATATGGACTTGTAATATTCAATCTTTAATATATTCAAAATACAAAAGCAAAAAAACACTAGCTAAAATGTTCATCTACAATATCATCCTACATTCTATATGGAATATAAGTGAATTAATCTAAATACTAAACAAAACCAATATGTATGGGTATTTCAAAATTTTTCACCACGTATCTCTTTGTCCACTCCTAATCATCACCATCCTAGGACAAAAAAAGAAGAAATTTTGCATACTTCGATAACAAATTGAGAGATTGAATCGATAGTAACACGATTCAGTTAGGTAATGAGAATTAACAGCCTAATAGATCATATAAACATCAAGTTGGTAATTATACAAAAAGAGATCTTTTGTGAGGACTTGATTGTGTTTTAGATTGCTTAAGAACTAACTAGAGATGTACGTTGTTTTTGAGAAATTGCAAAATCGAAATCTCGAATTCAATTTGGAGTTATTAACTAGGGTTTAATGATTAGATCTTGAGAATGAATAATCACCCCTTTGTAATTCTAGGACCAATACCAAAGATATTAAAAGTGATTAGGGTAGTAAAATGATGATAGAATGAATCCCATCTTCTCCTATTGTTTGATCTTATCTTATTGCAATATCTCAATTGATAATTAGTTGGTGTTCTATTTTGATTTACTTGTGTTAATTTCATAATTTCAATTTCAATAAATCCATATTCAATTGCTTAGTTTCGATTTAGTTTTATCTTCATTTCTTATCACATTTCTAGACCTCAGACAAAGTTAGGATTTAATTAGCTTAGGTAATTCCTAGCAGGACCGACACCTTAACTACTACTCTTACCATCTGTGCACTTGCTCAACATTCTCTAAGGATCATCATGGATGCTAACAAGCTTACTAGACCTAATTTTTCATACTATTTTTGTAATTTAACAATTGTTCTTAAGCAAGAAAAAGAAATTAAGTGTTTTGTTATATGTTCTTTACAATGTTGTTCCACTAAAGGTTATTCAAATGCTATTGATTAATTTTAAGAGAGAAATTCATGTCAAGTTGGTGATATTTAACAAGCTATATATATGATGTTGGCTAGTATATCTCTTAAGGTTTTTGGAGGCAAAATGAGAGCATAGATGCTCTTACTATAATTTTACATCTCAATAAGTTATTTAGTACATAAAGTAGGGTAAAGAGATATCAATTTTCTAATGCATTAGTTTAGTATAAGATGGCAAAAGGTTCTTTAGTATAGCTACACATAGTGAAGATTATTAGCTATATTAAAAATTAGGTAAATTATATTTTTTCATGGACTATGAGTTAAGCATTAAAGTGCTACAGTATCTGAGTTTGAGTTTTTTTACTATTTATTATGAACTTCAATATTATAAAAAAGGATGTGACATTTCCTAAATTGCTTAATTTGCTTAGTACTATAGAGGGATGCCTTAAGAAGTAACACAATTATGTTCTTGTTATGAATTCTTCCAAGAGCAAGAAAAGGGTTATAAAAAGATTAAAAAAAGAAACAAAAGGCTTTTACTTAAGTAATAAAGAAAAAGGTAATGTTAAGAAGAAGAACAATGATAAAGGCACATGTTCTCATTGTGGAATCGATAGAAACTAGAAGACAAACTGCAAAGTTTATCTTGATAGCCTAAAAGATAAGAAGCTTAAAGAAACTAGTTATCTAGGTATGTTTATGATTGAGATCAACCTTCCTACTTAGGTTCCACATTCTTGGGTGTTAAATACTAGATATTGTTCTCGTATTTGTAATATGTAGATGTTAATAAGGAGTATATTGTTGAGGACAAGATCAACCTTTCAGGAATGGTGGGATGTGGTTCATTCAATGTTCTCATAATGTTTTAAATGCAATGATGTATTTGCATGATCTTTTATTTTAAAAACCCGAGCCTATACCAACAAACTCTTCAGACCATTGATGGATGTGTTTTAAGGTAGATAATCACCCTATTACTTTTATAAGAAAATGTAGTGTATGTGACTAAGGTTCCTTATTATTGCTTATTTCATTTAAATTGTAGAATTGCTTAGGTGCTCTAGATGGGACATATATTAGGGTTAATGTACCAATTAAAGATAAGCCTAGATTTCAAACTTATAAGGGTGACATTGCAACAAATTTGTTAGGTATGTGCACACCTGATATGTAATTTATTTATGTTCTTCCTGGTTGGGAAGGGTTAGTACTTCGTGATGCAATTACTAGGAGACATAGATTAAAAGTATCTCATGGTAAGCTTTTCTATATGATATAGGAATGTTTTTTGAAATTTTGTATATGAGATAATATAACTTAAATAACTTATGTAGTGTTTTTTTTTACAAGTTGCTATTACCTAGTAAACGTAGGTAATACAAATTTTGAGGGCTTCTTTGCATCTGTTAGGGTTCAAAGGTACCATTTGGATGAATGACGTCAAAGTTACCAGCTAAGAACTCTTGATGAATTTTTTAATATAAAACATACAACTGGACGTAATGTAACTGATAGGATTTTGGGTTACTAAAAATTAGGTGGGATTTTCTTAGAAGTCCATCATTTTATGTAATAAAGATGCACAATTGAATTATTATAGCTTGTTATTTGCTTCATAATTTTACTATGCAAAAGATGGGTTTTGATCCATGAAGAGTGATTTAGGTGATTATTTTCCCATAAATCCAATTGTTGAGGAGGATTTTATGACTACTATTGACCCAACTAATGCAACAAATTGAAGAATTGAATTGGCACGTGAAATATTCAATGAATGGTGAAGATCTAGGCAAAATGAAATTGACATGTTTTAGATGTTCTATTATGTTTGAGTGTTAAGGGGTTTTATATTATTGTTTTTATAAGTTGTTGTGCTTTTTGTTGTTCATGTTGTATGCTACTATTGTAGACTATGTTGTTCTCGTAAGCTGTTGATGCTTAATGTTAATAAAATGAAAAGTTTATGAATGTTTTTATATTTCCTTTATTATGATGACTATTTTTTATTTGTCAATATTGCTTTAATTTTCTAGGAAAGTATGTCGATGAATCCTCCATCAACTACTAATTTTCAAAGCTCAAAAGGAAATAAAAAGAAAGTGGAACTATGAAGAGGACGTTGTGCTAGTTTCCTGTATGATTGATTTGCATAATGTGGGAACATACAATGCTGATACTAGATTTAAAGCTGACTATCTCAATAAATTAGAAAGATTGATAGTAACAAAACTCCCTAATTCAAAATTAAAAGCTAGACCTCATACAGAGTCTAGGATTAAGACTTTAAAGAAAGAGTGGAGCATTGTATATGGTATGGTAAGGAAAGATACTAGTGGATTTGGATGGGATTACGAAAGAAAGATAATCACTGCTGAAGATCATTTATGGAATTCTTACTTAAATGTTAGTATTGAACTTTTAACTTGTTTCAAGTATTTTCTTTAACTAGTTTCTTGTCATTTATATAAATTGTTAATGTTGTTTTTTTCATCTTATTAGAGTCACATAGATGTTGCTCAATTTCGAAGGAAAAGTTTTCCTTTCTATAGTGAATTGATTGGGATTTATGGAGAAGATCGTACAGCTGAAAATGACACACAAATTGCTGTGGATATTCTTGAAGAAATGGAAAGGCAAGAAGGTCTAAGTGGGATAAATAAAGATGGTGAAGATGAATATGAAGTTGCGCATGGTTTACATGACATGGATGAATCCTTAACCTAACCTCAAACATCAACTATTGAAAGACAAGCTGAAACATTTCAACAAAGAGGATAAAAGAATAATGATACTGGATAACCAAACCGTGCAGATTCAATTATTGCTGCTGCTAGGTTGTTGAGTGATAACGTGAAAGAGGTGGGAGAAAAATTGTGTAAGAGTATTAGGATTGAACCATATATTCAACAAAGAGTTGATGAATTAGATAGTGTATTGAGTGAGATAAAGGGATTGAAAGATGATGAAAAAGATATTGCTTTAAGTAAAATTCCTAATCATCCTACACAAATGCTTGTAGTTTTCAATATTGTGCCTCTCAAAGACTTGGGTAGATGAGAAGATTTCTTGCCACACATTGAAAATTATGTTGAAGTTTAAATTTTGTCTAGTTTTTTAAAATAGGGATAAAACCTATTTTTTGTTCAACTAAATAACTTTTTAGTCATTTAAAACCCTATATTAAGTTTACTTTCAATATCGTTCTAATGTTATTTTGAACTGTAATTGCGACTATATAATGAATGTTGACATTGTTGGAGTTATGTAAATATAGTGCCCTGAAAAGCAAGTGTATTTATATGTAACTTTATCTTCTTCAGTTACAGTTTTGTAATGAAAATATTTATTATTAATAAAACAAAAGAGTTTGGTTTTA
>JANTPM010000002.1:21676832-21688484 GCA_025434745.1 Erythroxylum divaricatum
GTCTCAATCCAGATGTGTCATCTACTTTCAAGAAATTTTAAAAGTACTCCTTTATTTTTTTATTTGAGATATTCATGCATCATACTAACAAATTCATTTGTTCTTAATGACTCAAATATGAAGTGCAATCAATAATAATAGAAAAGTATCTCACCTCTTTAATGATCCATATGATAGAACTTCTAACACTATAGGCTAACAAAGAAATCAACTCATTTTGAATTTTATGACCAAGATAATGATGATCAATTTCATGATTTTGAATACGTCTAACATGATCTTGCATTATTATGTCAAATCCAATAATCATCTCAATCAATCCTAAAAAATTACCATTATTATCTTGATAAAATTTCTCATTGGATCCTCGAAAAGCCAAATTATATTTGGCAAGATATTTCACAACAGAAACTATTCTTATCATAATTTGTCTCCAAAGTTCTTTCTCTTTTACAATTTCTCGTTGCAAATATTTATCAACTGTTTGATTTTTGCTCAATCTTACTCTTAATTCATTCCAAGTTCTCATATTAGTTTTGTGCTTAATGCAATTATCATATTCTTTGAGTCTCGTACTAACATGCTTCTAATCTCTAAATCTATCATTTGCTAATACACTTTGTTTGTTATTAGATTTGAATAACTTACGACAAAAACAATATACTTTTTCTATATGTTTAGAATAAACCAATAATTTTCTATCGCTAATATGTCCATTATTCAAATTCCTATAATAATAAGAATATGAAAAATGTCGAGAGGTATTGTCTAAAAGAAACACAATATTCAATTATCTTATAGGCCCTTTTTCAACTAAAATGCCCCTTGTTTTATTATCATGATTATCCTAATTTTTTGGATCATAAATATCCAATACAGAACTTACTTGCTCATCTACCTTCAAATTTTCTAAAGTGAATGCATTTGATATATAATCATGCTCATTCAAGTTTTTAATATTCTCATGAATATGAATCTTATCAAAAATTTCTTTATGTTATTCAAAACTATCTTTACCTAATTCTTCATGATTCTCACTATAGGAGCCTACTCTTTTAATAAATTTGTTAATTTCTCCTTTTTGGGATTCTATTAAATGTTCCACTTGTTTTCTTTTTCTTTTTTCTTTTTTCACTTCCAGACAAATGTTTTTTAGGCAACATAATTTAAACTAATTATAATTCAATTGGACTAGGAAAAGAACAAAAACACTTGTATGAAATTCGAAGAAGTATGCAGGAACAACAGAACACCAATAGCTTGACAATATATCAAAAAGATATATCAATGGCATTATATCTATGACAGAGGAAAAAATAAAGAGCAAATTTTAACGCTAGATAAACACCAATTTCTAAAAAATACAAGAAATTAGCATACTTATGAGTAATTTATTAACTATTACGAGGAAATTAACTTGCTTAGGAGTAAATTATATTATAATTTATTAACTATTCTAAGTTTGCCAAGCCAAATATTATCTTATTTTGCAAGTTGTGGAAATGATTGAACATTATTTTGTCAAGTAACTAGATAAAGATCTAAAGTATTAATAATTTTATTAAATTTTAAGTAATAAGAAATTTATTTTATGGTAATTAACATATGGTAAATGTAGTGTATTATGTCAACTATTTATGGTATTATTTAATTATCAAATACATTTTTTATATTTTATTAAATTTTAAGCAATAAAAAAATTTCTTTAATGGGAATTAACATAATAGTAAATGTAGTACTATCAACTATTTATGGCATTATTTAATTTTCAAATATAAAATAATAGTAAATGCAGTATTACTGTATTATTAATTATTCATACATTAACTTATCAAATCTTCAAATTTGACTTTAGTCATATTATTACTAAACTCAACAAAAACACAAATTTAACAAGCATTAAGATAATTGTGGCAAAGTATAATAAACATTATAATTACAAGAATTAAATTATTTATTAATGCTTAATTATTTTTTATAAATAATAAGTAATTTAAAAATAAAAAAGGAGATACAAATAAACACAATATTATTTAATATTAATATTCTGATTTAAAATGTTAATATAGTTTCTAAGTGAATGACAAATTATAAATTAATTATAATATATTTAAATATTCAGTAAGCTAAAAATATATTAAAATTTTTTAAAGTTTTGCTTTTAAACTATCACTCATAATTTAGAAGAACCATGTTTTGTAAAATTTGAGTTGAAGTATCTTATATTCATATATAGATAGACATAAAAAAATTAAAACGTAAGAAGCTTCAAATAAATTTATACATATAAGAAGTTAAAAAGTTAACGTTAGTTTGAAAAAAGATTACGTAGAATTATCAAAATCTTAAAATTGTTTCGTTCCTTCTCTGCCACATTTAATTAGCAATTAATACTTTTCATCAAGTAAACGTTATTTTAGAAGTTGAAAAGATTGATTTGAAAGATGAAAAGACTACTTAGTTGTCGTCGAATTGTTTACTTTGAAAGGTCAGAGTGGGTGGGCTCCTAAGTCCTAATAGAGTGGAGCCCGGGTAGGTACCGTAATTGCTCATGCCAAGGCTAAAACTGCCTAATATACACAAATATATGAAAAAAAAAACACAAAATTATAACAGTCTAGTGCTCCAACTCTATTAAAGAGTTGTATCCAATAAATTTAAGGTGTAGATGAATTAGTGAGGGGCTTTCTTAGTGTAAATAAGGACGTAAGTTTGAATCGTTTTTATGTATGTAGTTATTTAAAATTTATAGTCAAAACTTTACCTCTCATAAGGACTTACTTAGCTCAAATAAGAATTAGCCTAAAAACAGATGATTTAAAGATATCTTCTTGTAATAGAAACTCTTAAAAAGTTGTATCCAATTAATGGTAAGACTACTTCTCATCACTGTGCGAGTGAGGAGACTGCAACATAAATATGTGATGGGACAACTGCCACACCAACCATACCTCTTTTTCTTTTTAAGACATTACTTTAAACTTTCATATAGATTGTTACTTTCAGCCTTTCTTTTACCAATATTTTAAAATACCCATTAAAAGTTAATTCTCTAATATAAGATATTTAAGATTTAAAATAATCAATTAGTATTAAATCATCATAAATCGGTTAAAAATTAAACAAAATTAAATAATTTAAAATAAGATCAAAAGAAATTATCCTTATTTATTGAAAAAAATTAAAATTTAATTAAAAAAAGATTATTAAATGACCAATAATTAATTTATTTTGATTTATAAAAATGTATTAATTTATAAAAATTGACCAATTAATTAATAAATTGATCGATTTTAACAACATAAATTATTATAATATATCAAACCAAAAATTTAAAAATGAAACAAAAACTGAATAATGTAAATTTTTATAATTTAATTGATCACACTAGAAAAATTTTCTAATCATTATATTTTACGGTACATTTTGACTCAAGCAAGGAGAGGAGCTAAATATACAATTTCCATTACAACCCATAATGACTATTACAAAATTATTTAATAATAATTCTCAAGAAGATATATTTGTTGCTATTTTCGACTCGAGACTCAAGTTTTTTAAAATAATTAGACCTCGGTTGATTTAGGCTTAAACCTGATCACCCATAGGTCTAAATGCGGCCTAATTATTTCTAGATTTATAATTATTATATCAATTTTAAGAATTGATTTTAAATTTTTATCAGTTGTTAATTTGTCAAATAAGAATTGTTATCCGACTGAATTTTAAACTATAGTAAAATTTATTTAATAATTAAAATGAACCTAATCCAATCTAACGTTAGATCAATTTAATCCTCAATTTTTTGAGTACCGCACTTGGATGCATACGATGAATCATAGTGGTGAACGCAGAAGATAAGATCAGGCCGACCCAGCACTGCAGTCAGGAATAAAGATATGCGGGGCCCAATTGATTCACATTGAATGTGGCTGCTTAGTGCCGACTCGTGTTTCCCGTGAAATTATTAACTACTTGGGACAGGCCACGTGGGTTGGTTGGCCTGTAATTGTCTCATTGCTAACCACCCAACGCATTCTCTCCACGCGTCCCTTTGTGGATCACGTCCATGGAGTCTCATGCACATTCATGTATACATAACCCTTTTTTAATTTTTTTAATCTCAATTTAATCGAATTTTCGTGTCAATGGTATATGAGAAAATGATATCTCATTAATGTTGATTATGACATGACTTTATATTATTGTGGACACTAGTTGCCAACTGACTCACAAGCTTCCAATAATGAGTTGGTGGCTCTGACTCTTCTTCCCAAGATTTTGAGGCTACTGGGTAAAGGGAATAAAGAACAAGACAATGATTGAGATGGCTTCTCCTGTCCTTATTTTGGTCATTATCTGAGTCATTCACTTAAATAAAATCCACCTAAATAGATGATTAAGATAAAAGGAGGTCATAATAGGATCAGGAAAAGGGGATAGAGGATCCCTTCCGAATCGGAGTTCTACTTGCTATAATATTTGATTTAGTCAGAGCTAGGAATGACAAGATGAGCATCTCCGGGAACATGGAGCTATGTTCCTTGAGGATGCGCATGTCGTATGTTTGTCTCATTATATACATGGATGAATTTTTAGAAGGTTTTTTTTCTATTAAAAAAGTTTTTTTTTAAAATAAGCATTTGATTATAACATAAAAATACTTCTTTAAAAAATATAACTTTTTTTATAACTAAAATATACTCCATCTGTTTTATAATAAGAGTCGTTTTAGATACATTTTAATTATTCAAAATAAGTGTCATTATTTTCTTTGTATACATATTTATAACTTTTCTTTCAAAATTAACCTTCCATTTCTCTCTCATCTTAATTATACAGATCACAATTTCAAGACAATTTCTCTCACATGCTAATTTAAGATGCTAATTATCGAGGTAAATTTATGGGAATATTAATAAGGGTAAATCTATAATTTTATCATCTTTCTTAATAAGTGTGTACTTTTCTAAAACGACTTTTATTATGAAACGGAGGGAGTACTATACAAACACGAAAACCAATTAGACTTTTTTCCATTTCCCTCATTCACACTATTTTCCTTTTCCAACGTTACTTTCTATTGATTCATGCTATAACACTCATTAAATGCATTTAATGTTTGAAAGACATTAAAGACAAGAGTATCACAGTGAAGCCAAGGGATTCTCGGTATTCATACACAAACAATTTGTTATTCATGCATTTACTGTGCATAATTTGACAAAGCCAAGGATTTGTTTGTCGTGCTTTTAACTATTGGTCTTAAATGCACAAGTTTTTCTTAATAATGTTCATACTCGTAAACAACATGAAATGAAAATTTCCTATTTCATAAAAAAAAACAATTTCATCGTAAACCCATGAGAACATATGAACATAACAAAATACGTAAATCAATGGTAAACACAAAACTTGGCTCTGATACTAATGTAGATTTATATATTAGGACTAACTTTAATGTAGAAGCGGTTGATCGATTCTCTGTTTGATAATTCACGTTTTACGGTTGGCTACTAGAGTCACCGTTAATCCACAACTCAAATTTTAACCCTTGATGGTGTAATTCACGTGGGGAAGGATGAAGGAAATTTTTCTCCGGATTTAGCAAACTTGCAAAGAGTAAAAGAGAGCCAAAACATATTTGGATTCTAATGTATTCATTGTCTTCAAAACAAAACAAATAAAACCAGCCAACTTCTTCCTTTTATATTAGAGAAGAAAACTAACCGAAGTTTTATATATAGATATATATGTGGCTATTCGTATATAACTATCAACACTCATTATTGTTTCTATTAGCAAAAGATGGCATTTATTTCAAATAAATGTCAAGAATACGTTTCTTAATGGAGATCTCATAGAAGAAGTATACGTGCAACCTCCTTTGAAATATAATCATCCTCCTAATAAGGTTTGTTATCTTTGCAAAGCCTTGTATAGATTAAAACAAACTCTATGAGCCTAGTTTGCAAAATTTAGTTCTTCTATTGCACATCTTAGTGTTTAGTCCAACTCTTGTGATCGTACCTTGTTTTTCACAAAACATAGTAAGGGTACACTCTTCTCATTCTTTATGTGGATGATATGATAATAACTAGCGATATCACACAAGGCATCTCTAGTCTTAAATTGTTTATTCATCAACAATTTAAGATGAAAGATTTGGGTAACCTAAGCTATTTTTTGGGAATCTAGATACAATCTATCAAAGGCAAAGTATGGTACTAATCTTATATCTCAAGCTGACATCACAACTAGCACTCCACTTGACTTTAATGAGTTCATTTTTACCTATGATGGGAATAAACTTACTGATGGTATGCATTATCATCAATTAGTAGACATCCTTATCTATCTTTACTATCTCTTGACTAGATATTGCTCGTGTTGTTCATATCATGAGTCAATTCATGTATGTACCTTGTACTACTCACTTCTTTGTTATTCTTCATATATTGAGGCATATCCAAGTAACTATATTTCATGACCTTCTTTTTCACTACTCTTCCTGGATGGAGCTACAAGTATATTCTGGTATTGATTGGGTTCGGACCCAATGAACTGTCAATCTATCACTGATTAATATTTCTTTATTGGAATATCTCTCATTTCTTGGCGTAGCGAAAATCAAACAATTGTCTCTCAAATCTCAATCTAGTATAGAAGCTAAATATAAAGCTCTTGTTGATACTACCTCTGAACTACTTTAGTTATGATGGCTACTTCAAGATATAGGTGTATCTTTCTTGGCCAAATTTCCTCTTCATTGTGATAATCCTAGTGCCATATAGTGCCATACAAATTGCTCATAATAATGTATTTCATGAATTAATCAATTAAATTGAAATAGATTGTCAATTTGTTTGACATCATGTTCTTTAAAGAACCATATAACTTGTTCCAATATCATTCCAGTCTTAGAATGTATATATTTACTCATCCACCTCGACGCTTTGTAGATTTTGTTTTCAAACTTAAATTCTCAATTTCTATAACATCCTGGGCAATGTTTTAAAAACAAGATTGGACCAATCGGAAATAATTTGAATTGTCTAATTGTTCGATTCGGTTTCATTTAATAACTTTTATATAAATATATATATCGATTGGTTTATCCCTAACTGACCAGTTTATCTAAGAACCAGTCAGAACCGATTTTGTTGTATAGAATTTCAAAAATCATTAAAAACTACTCTTCAGGTCTTCACTTCGCTTCATTTTCTGGCTATCTCAGTTGTTTGTTTCTCCTTACTTCATTTTCTCCTTCACTTTGCTCTTATCTTAGGTTCCAAACACCAGCGGTTTGTTTGTTTTATCTCAAGAAACTTTCAATAATGGTTACTCCCATTTCTACTCTTCTCTAAAAACCTACTAAAATTGAATCATTTCGTCAACCTAGATCTGTAAATGATAATACCTGAGGAAGAAACCCATCAAATGCCCACCGCCCAAGAAACATCCTCCCTAAAGAGGCATGGGTGTGGCTCAACTCGAGCGTTTAAGACTACAAGAACAGAGAAATACATGTTCTACTATAGTTCAACTTTGTTTAGTATTCAAGTTTCAAATATGTGAAGAGATAAAGATAAGACGAGGCAGCATCATCTACAAGACCAATTCTTAAATTAGGGAAAATTAGAAGAAAAGAAAATAAGTAAAGTACAAGAGTGTTAAATCACCGTTTGTTCACAATAGTTTAAGCTGTTGTGTGAGGCCAATTTAATTGATTTTATATATTTACTAACGCACCTTCTCAAGTTAAGCTTGAAACTTACACAAGTTCATCATATCTTGTGCTAAATAATAAGTAGATGCAAGGATTTGAAATCAAAATCACTTAATTATAAATACTTTGGTACCATATTAGAGTTTTACTATAATAACTTAAGCTATTGTGTAAACTCAATTTAATTAATTTTATATATTTAAGAGAAAAAAGTGGGAGTTTCGGGCTTGCTAGTGTGATAAAGATTAAACATTAAAAAGAATAGAGAGTGATGAAAGAAGACGACGTGACATTGTAAGATCGCAGAAGAGTAAAGAAGAATAGAATAAGCCAAGTTTCCCTTTTAAATTTGGTCTATACACGTGTACCTTTAATTAATTGGTTAGAACTTACAAGAATTTTTTTAGTCTTGACAACATAAATTTTTATTTCAATAAAATTAATTAAACAAAATTATTAAAATTTAAATTTTGAAATAAAGTTTAATATTTTATTTTTCAAAATAATAATAGGTATTTTTTAGTTTGTGACAATATAAATGTTTTATTTTAGTAATAGAACCAAAATTATATTATTTTAAGTAATTAAATTAAATCATCAAAATTAAAATTTGGATCAAGTTTAATATTTTATTTTTCAAAATAATAACAAGTATATTTTATTTTTAGTATATGACAAAATGAATTATTTATTTGATTAATCAAACAAAATTATATTATTTTAATTGATTAAATTAAATCATTAGAAATTAAGATTTGAGATCAAGCTTAATATTTTATTAACCAAATAAAATATATTATTTTAATCAATCATATTAAAATCTCTTCCTTAATGATAAAAGTAATGCTAATTTCTAATTATTCTTGATTATCTTCAATTAGCTTTTTAAGGAACACAATATTAAATTACACTTTTTTAAATAATAATAATAATAATACTTTTATTTACTTTTATAATTTTTATTTCTTATTTATTATGTATCAGTTTTATAATAGTTTAATACCAATTAAACATTTAAATTTTAAACTTTTTTAACTGATTTGATATCCGATTTGATTTTTAAAATATTATTAAATAATAAATTAACATCAAGTATTTATTTGTTTTTCGCTCCTGTCGCGGCAATGGCCCTTTTAAGGGCTTCACAAAAGACAATTTCATCTAATTTGCAAGAAATTTCACGGCCGAAAGTGAAATACCTAAAATTATTTCTTTCATGCCTTATTTTAAGGATTTTTAAGAATATTACGGGATGTTTTCAAGGAGAAACGTGCAAATTAATAATTGCTCTTCTCTGCTAAAGAGAGATAAACTGCCATTTAGGTTTACAGTTCTATAGTTAAAACTTCAGTTATTGTGAACAAAATTTGGAACTTAATGATACAAGGGAAGAAGCAACTATCACATTCTTAGATATCTTCGCAGAACCACAACTTATCTCCGAATGAGAATAATTTTCTTCAACGTAGACAGTACTTTAGATCATATGACCCTTTGAAACTCTCTTACCGACTTATGGAATAGGAAGTTCAAAGTTTAGTCTCAGATCTTCCTGACGTTTAAAATCAATTACTACAGTTTTTTTTTAATGAAACAATTATGAATACACTGATGCATTAAGTTGAAACAAAGAAACTTTTCTAGTCATATGCTAAACATATTTTTTTAATATGATTTCTACTGTCCAAGATTTACTCTTGGTTTACTTAAAAGGGGAATTTCCTGAGCTTTCAAGTTTAACAATTCATAAATATATTTTTCATACATTATTTCTATGAAATGGTGTTTATTAAAGATATATTTTGTGAGAAAACAGGATTATTTTAAGATTTCTTTATTATTTTATGATTTTCTTATTTATTTATGATATCACATAATTATAGGATCTGATTATCCTATTTAGTTAGGATATCACATGATCATGAAATCTCACTGTTTTTGTTTCTTTTATAGTTTTTAGGATATATATATACGTGTGTGTGTATGTATATATACAAATATGTTATATCATTTTGTACACTTTTAAACAAGCAATGCAGAAGATGGTCTCTTAAATCTCAAATTTGTCATGATATTAGAGCTATAAAGTCTTTAATTCTTAGAAAAAATTGATTGAGTGTCTACTTTTCAATATCAACATCTTAGTGAAATGTAAAAAATCTAGGTTGCATATAAGTTAGAAAGAAAAAATTACCTTAAATAGTCTCACCTTGATCATACCTTACTAAAAGGGAAAGGGAAGATTAATCATCTCACAAGTACGGAGCTAGAACTATAGGATCCTCGGTTTGAAGCATGTGATGAAGAATATTTTGTTTATGGAACTCTACGATACTAGAGATTAGTGATACATGTATATTCTTGGCCACTTTGAATGATATTTGGGATGCACTTCACTAAACATGAAGAAGAAGAGGAAGATCGAAGAAGAATAACAAAAAATACAATGAAACTAAACTAATGAAAAAAATTAAAAAAACATTTAAAAATGATGAAAGAGATGAAATCGTTAGGGTCCATTCATCGATTCAATCTCAGCCTACACTCAGTTAAACATACTTCATTGAATTGTTACTCTCTTATCCCTTCTAGCAACTATTAATCATAGGTTAACGATAAACTCTATTAACCCTAATTTTCCTTTAGGTTGTATTTAATTAAGAGATGCTTGTTAATTAAACCTAACTATCAAATAACCTAGGATATGATCTCTAGATTCAATTGGACAGCCGCATTACGAATTAAGAAAACTAATTAATCAAGGCAACAACTACATACGCTCGGGTTATTTAACGTAAGTTATGTTATCCCTAATGATTCGAAATCAATCGGAAACACAACAATTACAGATTGTATCCCTAATGGTTCAATATCATTAGTAGCTACAAATGAATTTCAAACATAACAATTATAGATTATATTGAATCTCTAGTAATGGGTTTGTAATAAAATGATCTAATGAATGCACTAAAATCATATCTAATGAATGTACTAAAATCATCTTTTCGAAATATCCAAATAATAAACATAGGATAACATAATCAGTTCCTAAAGAGAGTAAAAATAACAAACACATTGAAAGAAATGCTTAATCGAGTTCTTCAGTTTTGATATCACCTCCTAATGGTGTTGAGGACCTTAGCTCTCCATCTTCTCTATAGGTCTCCGATAGTGTCTAACCCTCTTCCTCATTCTTCTCTTGAAGTCCCCAAACATTTCCTCCAACTTTTCATATTTGTTTTGACGGCAGAATTTAAGTGAGTTATCTGCTTTCATGAGCGTGCATATGTTGTTCACGGTCAAGAATGGCCTCTTTAAAAGGCTCATGGTCGTAAGCCTCATTTGTCATGCCCATGCAAACAATTGTCACACCCATGACAAATTTGTCAAGGTTGTGAACAATTTTTTGCACTCTTCATTCTTGATGTTTACAACATATACTTTTTATTTTATGCATTTTCTTATCTCCTCTTATTCTAATCCTTCTCCTTCTTGCTCCATGAAGACAAT
Organism: Erythroxylum divaricatum; assembly: GCA_025434745.1. Lineage (NCBI taxonomy): Eukaryota > Viridiplantae > Streptophyta > Magnoliopsida > Malpighiales > Erythroxylaceae > Erythroxylum > Erythroxylum divaricatum. Next base: position 21,688,072 of record JANTPM010000002.1, read on the forward strand.
TAAGTGTAAATCTCAATAAGACGACTCAAAGAATGTGCATTTACTCACTTTAGCTCTTACGCTTTCGAATTTTACCTAAAATCAAATATAAACTCAAGTGAATGTCTTAAGCATTCCATATTATTAAACACTAAATGTTATGGAATAAATGTATAATCAATTAAGCACATATCAAGACCTTTAAACCTTTTTCTTCAATTCTTGTATCATTAATTTAGCCTAAATACTATTTTTTGTAACAATTGTTCTATTAATTATTTTATTTATTTATTTCACTTTTTCTTTTTCAATAATTTTTTTGTTTAATTTACTTGTATATTTTCTTTCTTGTCTATTTATTTATTTTACTTATTTTATTTTTATTTTTATTTTTGATTTAATTTTAATTTTAATTTTTTATTTATGTAGTTAAC
>JANTPM010000002.1:21696737-21712754 GCA_025434745.1 Erythroxylum divaricatum
ATGCTCTTCTAACTTTCTCTTGTTAGATAAGATTTCTTTGAGAAACTTAGCATAAGAAGGCATTTGAGAAAGTGCATCAGTGAAAGGAATATTAATGTACAACTTTTTAAGCACTTCTAAGAACTTCCCAAACTGAGCATCTAACTTGGCTTTGGCCATTCTATGAGGAAAAGGAATTGGTGGAGTGTATGGTTTAGGAGGTGGTAAGCTGGATTCCTTAGAAATATCAACATTCCCACTCTCATTATCTTTCTCAATTTCAATTCTCTTTCCTTTATTCTGAGTTTCAGCCATACTCTCATTTGCAACCTCATTCCTAGGATCATAGGGTCCTGTCAATTGTTTCCCAGTTCTTAATGTCACAGCTTTACAATGCTCCCTAGGATTTGTTTCAGGTTGGCTAGGTAATTTTCCTGGTGATGGGTGTGATGAACTAGCCTGATTTGCTATTTGATTTTCAAGCAACTTATTATGAGCAGCCAATAAGTCTACCTTAGAAGTTAATTGCTTGATAGTTTCATCTTGTTGTCTCTGAGCTAGTAACATGGATTCCATCATGCTTTCCAGGTTTGATTTTGGATTGCCCGATGGGTTAGGTGGTCTTTGAAATCCAGGTGGTTGCCTAACATTTTGCTGAAATGGAGGATTTTGGTTATTTCTCCAGGAGAAATTTGGATGGTTCCTCCAACCTTGATTATAAGTGTTTGATTGAGGATCAAATTGAGGTCTTTGAGGGAGATTGGTTATGGCATGAACTTGATCACTACCCTGATCCTGGGCAAAAGGGTTACCAGTTTGACAATGAACAGATAAATGATCAACAGATCCACAAATTTCACATGCAGAGTTAGAACTACCAGCATTCACAGAATTAACATTCAAACGGTCTAATCTATGAGTCATGGCATCAACTTTAGCAGAAAGGATTGTGAGAGCATCAACATCATACTTACCTGAAGTGCGTTTTGTCGCTCCTCGTTCATTGGACCATTGATAATGATTGAGAGCCATTTCTTCAATGAGGTTGTATGCATCTGCATATGTTTTATTCAGAATTGCTCCTCCAGCGGCTGCATCTATTAAGGTCCTCATTGACTGAAGCAATCCATTGTAGAAGTTATGAAGAACCATCCAAGATGGTAAGCCATGGTGCGGGCACAACCGAAGTAACTCTTTATAATGCTCCCATGCTTCATACAGTGTTTCATCATCTTTCTGCGTGAATGTTGAGATTTGATTTCTGAGATTCGCTGTTTTGCTTGGAGGAAAATACTTGGCTAAAAATGACCTCGAGAGTTGATCCCAAGTGGTGATTAAGCCTGCTGGGAGTGAATGAAGCCATGCTCTTGCCTTATCCTTTAAAGAGAATGGAAAAAGCCGAAGTCGAATAGCAAACAATTTGAGAAGCCTTGAAGGACAATTATCTCAAAGCCTCCTTATTTTAATGAAAACAACTATTCCTATTGGAAAAAGATAATGACAATTTATCTTTAATCTATAGATATCAAAATCTGGCAAGTTATCAAAGTTGGAGCCATACCTCCTGATATTGATAATGTAAAAATGTGGACTAATGTTGATAAAATAAACGCACAGTTAAATGCTAAAGCAAGACATTATATGATCTGTCCACTATCTCCAGAAGAATATGAAAAGATATCCTATTGTTCTATAGCAAAGGAAATATGGGACAAACTCCAAGTTACTTTTAAAGGAACAAATGAGGTAAAGAAACATAGAATAAGTCTTTTTGTGCATCAATACGACACTATTGCATGAAATAAAGAGAAACTATAGACGAATTCTTCAAATGTTTCAACAATGTCATCACAGTCTTAAAGAACATAGGAAAGATATATCATAATGTTGAGCTTGTAATAGAGATTCTAAGGTCACTACTAAATGAATGGAGAACTAAGGTGACAACTCTTGAAACTGCAAAGGATCTCAACATTTTTTCACTCTACTGGTTAAGAGGAAACTTGATGATCTATGAAGCTGAGTATTGATGAGATGAAGGATCTTCAAACAGAAGAGGAATGGCACTAAAAGCAGTTGATGAATCAAATCCATTAAACGGTGACAAAAGCGACACTGAATTACAAATACATGGAGGTGAAGAATTCAATTTTATGGTCAAAAAATATGCCTGCTTATACAAAAAGAAGCTAATGAAGAAAAAAAGAAGGAAATAAGAAAACTGGAAGTAACAAATACCCATCTAAAGGAGGTAACAGCAGTAGCAATTCACAAAAATAATGAAATCATATGTTATCACTTCAAGAAGCCTAGAACACAAGATCAGAATGTCCTTTTCTTCAAAAGCTTAACATAGAATAGAAAACCCAGAAAGCAAAATAGGACTGTAGCTTAGTCAGATGAGGATTCTAAAAAATTTAAAGAAGAAGAGCCTGAAGAAGTAAGCAATGTTTGCTTTATGGTTGAATCAGGAGATGATGGGGTATATTATTCTAACTTAGATATTAAAATTGATGAATTAAGAGATGCATATCATAAACTGTAGATTATTATTAAAAAAAATTAATAGTGTAGTATTTCAAAAATATTGAGAAGTCCATAAATAATTATGCATCCTTGACAAATAATATTAAATCATTAGAATCTGAGAATAAGAATTTGTTGTCTATAGTTTTGTTTCTAAAAAGGAATTCTTGAAACAAAAAATAAGTCAGTTATAGAATGCATTGCTTGAAAATGATTTTGTTAAGGTAAAACAATTAGAAGAAAAAGTTACTTCTCCATAAAAAGATCTTGCCAATTTTATTGATGGAAGGAACAATCTTGCTGCATTACTTGGGCATGGTAAATGTATCTTTGATAAGGGAGGAATAAGATATAATGAAAATAATAATATTAGACTATATAAGAATTTCTTCGTTATATTCAGCAGTAGCCCTAGCCAAAATAGCATGAATCTGATAAATATCAAAAATTACAGTAATTCTCATTCATCTATTTTGTGCAATTATTGTGGTAGGCATGGTCATATTAGTCATTACTGTAACTTTAAAAAAATGAAGAGATTATCTCAAATGTATGTCTAAAGAACAAAGGTCAAATTACTAACCTAAAAAAACCTAGAAAAATTTGGGTATCTAAAAATGAGATAATACTTTCTACATATATGCTTCAGAACAGAGATAAATGAAAATCAACGGATTGTTGATAGTGGTTGTTCGAGACACATGATAGGTGAAATGTCACATTTCAACTAAATTGAAAGCAAAGATGGAGGTAATGTTGTCTTTACCGACAAAAACAAAGAAAAAGGCACTGGAATTGGTAAAATTGGTGACTTTAATTTTGTTTCTATTGATAATGTTCTTTATGTTGATGGCTTGAAACATAACCTTTTAAGTGTAAGTCAATTATATGATAAAGGTTATAGAGTGACTTTCTATGCATCCAATTATGAAATTATTGGTAATCTTAATGACAACATTGTATTTGTTGGTCCTAGAAATCATAATATATATTGTGCTCAATTGGAAGACATCTCTTCACAAAACATTAAGTGTTTTGTTTCATTAGAAAATGATTCCTTTCTCTAGCATAGAAGATTTAGACATGCTAGCATGAGCATTCTATCAAAATTATTCAAAAATAAGTTAGTAAGAGGACTACCAAACTTGAAGTTTGAGAGTAATCAAGTTTGTGATGATTGTTTAAATAGAAAAAAAATCAGAAGTAACTTTCCTACTAAAAATATTGTTTCTACTAACCAACTACTTGAACTTGTACATATGGACTTATTTGGTCCTACTAGGACTCAAAACTTTGGTAATAAACACTATGGTTTTATCATAGTTGATGATTATTCAAGATTTATATAGGTTTATTTTCTATCAAATAAGGATGATACTTTTGAAGTATTTAAGAATTTTTGCAAAAAAAATCATATTAAAAAGGACACCGTATTACATCTATTCGAAGCGATCATGAGGAGAATTCGATAAAATAAAATTTGAATATTTCTGTAATGAAAATGGCATAACTCGTAAGTCTTCATGCCCAAGGACGCCTCAGCAAAATGGAGTTGTTGAGAGAAAAAATAGAATTTTTATTGATATGGCCAGGACAATGGTGTGTGAAAGTGGTCTACCTCGTGGTTATTGGGAAAAAGCTATATCTACTGCTTGTTACAGGAACCTTTTAATAACTATTCTTAAAAATACCCCCTATAAGTTGTGAAAAGGAAGAAAATCGAATGTTGCTTACTTTCAAGCATTTGGTTACAAGTATTTCGTATTAAACAATGGAAAGGAAAACCTTGGAAAATTTGATGCGAGATCAGATGAAGCTATTTTTTTGGGGTTATAGTACTACCAGCAAAGAATTCAGAGTTTATAATAAAAGAACAAAGAAGATAGAAGAATCAATATATGTGGTATTTGGTGAAGCTCTACCCTCGATAACAACAGGTGATTCAAATGATAAAGAGCATCCTTCGGTTCCTAAAAAATCATGGTAGACTCAAACTACACTTATAGTATCTTCAAAACCATAAGATCAAGAAGGTCCTTCTGAAGTTAGGACAGAGCAGGCTCCTTCATCTCAGTAGAAGCCTATACAACAAAGAATAGTAAGAGAATGGATAGGTCAAGATACACATCAATACATTCTAGGAGACCCTTCTGAAAGCCTAAGAACTAGATATTCCTTTAAAAACAATTATATTGCTCTCATCTTACAATTAGAACCAAAGACTATTAAAAAGGCTCTTACTGATGAAAAATGAATTAAATCAGTTTGACAAAAACAAAGTCTAGAATCTAGTACCTTATCCACAAAATAAGTCAATCATTGGAACTCATTGGGTTTTTCGAAACAAACTTGACAAAAATGGTAAGGTAGTAAGAAATATTGTAACTCAAGGTTATAATCAACAGAAAGGCACTAATTTTGTTGAAAATTATGCACCTGTTGCTATATTAGAATTGATTGGAATTTTACTTGCTTTTATATACTATAGAAACTTTAAATTATTCCAAATAGATGTTAAAAGTGTCTTCTTAAATGGATTTATTAATGAAGTGTCTATTAAGCAACCTCAAGATTTTGAAGATGAAAACCATCTTAATTATGTGATGGAGTTGATTAAAGTCTTATATGGTCTAAAGCAGTCTCCTTGAGCATTTATGAGAGGTTAAGTAACTTTCTAGTTGAGAATAACTTTGAAAGAGAAAAGGTAGATAAAACCTTATTTATTAAGAAAACGGAGAACAATTTATTCATAGTGCAAATATATGTTGATGGAATAATATTTGGTGCTCCTAATCAATTCTTCTGTGAAGAATTCTTAGCTTTAATACAGGGGGAATTTGAAATGGGTACGATGGGAGATCTATCTTTCTTTCTTAGGTTGCAAATTAGGCAAACAAAAAATATGAATCTTCAAGAAAAATACACAAAGGAAATCATTAAGAAATATCATTTTGAGAATGCTAAACCGATGGGTACTCCTATGTATTATGGAACTAAACTTGATTAGGACAAAGAAGGAAAATCTACTGATGAGACAAAGTTCAGAGGAATAATTGGATCACCATTATATCTCACAAGCTCATGACTAGATATTATGCTTGCTGTGTGTCTTCTCCCACATTTAGAATTAAACCTAAAAGAGAGCCACTTTCAAGTAGTCAAGAGAATCTTTCACTATCTTCATGGAAGTATGGACTTTGGATTATGGTATCTAAAAACTGATTCTTTTAACATAGTTGGCTTTTGTGATGCAGATTATGAAAGTGATAAAGTAGAAAGGAAAAGCATAAGTGGTCATTACTAATTTCTTAAAGGATTTCCAGTTTCTTGGTCTTACAAGAAACAAAATTGCATATTGTTTTTGAAAACTAAAGCAGAATATATAGCAGCTTCTAGATGCCAACTGCGCTCAAATCTTAAGGATGAAACATCAAGTCTAGGATTTTTCTCTAAGCTTTGATCATATTCCTATACTATGTGACAATACAAGTCTAATAAATCTCTATAAAAATCTTGTGCAACATTCTAGGACTAAACATATAGAAATCAAAAATCACTTTCTTAGAGATCATGTTTTAAAAGGAACCTTTGATCTTTTGCAAGTTAAAACTGAAAATCAAGTAGTTGATAGCTTTTCTAAGTCACTCTCTAAAGATAGATTTTGTGTACTAAGAAAAGAGCTTGGTATGTGCAGATTTGCTGACATTAACTCTGTATGAAGATTCTATGCTACTTCTCTTTGCAGATATTAGTAGGTTCCTTCAATATGTTTTTTTATGGAAGGACCCTTTTAGTTTACAAGGACCCTCTTAATTTAGAAGGCCTCTCCACTTTTTGATAATGAAAAAGGGGGAAAATAAATGATATATTTTCTTTTGATGATATATTTACCTTATTATCTACTAACTGTTAAAATATTGTTGAATTGAATTTGTGAACTTAAATCTGTGATATGCATAAATGATAAGCCCCTGTCGTAAGAAAGACTCCTTCTAATCATGACTGTGAGTAACAACATATAAAGTTTATAGGTATCTTTCGAAATCCTTTATTATTATTTGAATTTTGAAAATATATTTGTTATTGCTTGTCATTATCAAAAAGGGGGAGATTGTTAACTGAAGATTTATTATTAATGATTTTGTTGATAACTCTATAATAATTCAAAATTCAAATTGAATTTGTTTCTTTATATAGGTAATGATATAATTCTTAAAAGGAAATGATGACATAGGATAAATGCTTCCTTTCCTATAGGAACCTTCTTAATGAACTTACCTTATTAGAAAAGATTTCACAATATCTGGAAGAATCTTACCAATCACCTAATTCAAATAATTAGCTCCAATATTCTAGGCAAAACTTCTCTATTAACATCTCCTATATTAGAAGATTCCAGCAAATATGATATCGAAGATACAAAGTCAACTTAGAATTAAAAAGAAGCAATGACTAGTTGAAGAAAATGTCTACTTAAGAAAAAGCCACTGCTTTTACAAAAAACACACCGATTTGTGAAATACTTCAATAGCCTCGATATTCTTGAAAATCCTATCTATGTCAAACTCCTTTTGCCCTAGAAAGTGAAATCACTCTATTGAGAGAGATTGTTAAACCCTTTATACATGTTTTGTAAAGAGTTTGAAGGGGATTGTTAAACAACACGTGTGGAAGGTTGAAGAATCTTGAAAATATGTACTTGTGAGCTTGGAGAGGCTCGTGAAAATTTAGTACTTAAAGTTTTATATTGAAATACTCAAGTTTAATATATGAGGACTGGACGTAGGCTTCATTATAAGCCAAACTAGTCTATATCGACTGTGTCACTCATTCACTCTCTCCTTTCTCTTAACTGTTAAATTTTTACATTACAATGTGTGTTTAATTTACAAGTGGCTCCTTCACTTTTAGAATGGCCTCCTTCTATTTTAATATTGTAAGAGATTTATTTCATTAATAGGCTCCTTTCATGTTTGAACAAACTCCATTCGTTTTTAAAGTTAACAAGCTCCTTTCATTTTAAACATGCTTCTTTTGTTTTTAAAGTTTTTTTAAAAATAAAAAAAAATTATGTAAAGATGTAAAAGAAGGAGATACACGAGTATTACTTTAAACAACTAAGGCAAAACTAAGACAACTCTATGGAAACATGAAAAACCAAAAGAAATGACAATGTTCAGTAGGCAGAAGTAAAAGACATTATCTATGTTTGGTAGCTATAAATGGTATAGAAATGTTCGCCTCACAATCAGAGTATTGCGAAGTTTTCGAATTAGGGCAACGAATTAATTCTTCATCTACAAGAGGAGTTCTTGTCTCCTCCTAGAATTTTGTCAAATGGTGAGGGTCTCGTAGAGGTTTGGTGGTTGTTTCAACACTGGATCATCTGATTAGGTATTTTAATTTCTCCGTTGCTTCTTAATTGTACTTTGTGTCTTCTACTTCTCTTTCATACAAGTGATTATCTTTCGACCATAGCTTCTAGTTAAACATTCAGTGAATCTAGTATGGTTGTGTTACATGTCTGATTGAGGTTACGAAGTAGAATGAGTTCTTTGATTTCATAGAGGATCTCAGAAGCGAGGACCTCTTTGGGCATGTTGGTTCCTCCAAACCGTTTGAGATTTCGGCATGTTGGTTCTTCCAAACCGTTTGAGATTTCTTTTCTTCCATAGTCCATATAAGCAGAGTCCTAGGGATAGAACTCGGATCTGTCTATTAGGGTGTGGAGGAATTGTTGGGTTTGTAAATTTTTGGATCATCTCTGAGATAGTGTTTCCCGGGTTTAGCCATAGGCATATATTAGTTTAGATTCCCATACATATCTGCTATAAGGGCATGTGAAGAATGGATGATCTCTTATTTCCACATGGATCTTGCACAATGTACTTGTTTTGTCCATTTACAAATAGTGAATTCTATCAGTAATATTCAGCCTATTTAGGACTGCTAATCATAATATGACAGAAGCCCTTAGGGTAAATACCTTTCTCCAAACAACTCTTTGCCATTCCACCTTTTATTTCCTACATCTTAGGATATCTCTAGTGGCTTTGTTTGTGAGTTTAAGGATGGGTTGGGTATGCCAGTAGAAGGTGTCTTAAGGATTGGGTTGGGTAAGGTATGATGGTTGAAGATGTCTTAGGTTTTGAGGAAAGTTCCAAGTGCCCTCTATGATCATTAAGTTGAGTTTAAGTTTTAGTGAGGTAGTTTGACGACTTCTTAGAATGCCATAGTGATGAATAAGAGATCCCACACTAGTCCAGTTGTCATACCAGACATAAGTCAAGTTTCCATTTCCAATTTTATAATAGATCCCATCTCGGACTTTGTCCCTCAATTTCAGAATTTGGTTAAAAAAATAAAAGTATGAGTAATATGTGTTTAATTGTTCATACATTTAATCATTTACACTTAGCGATTAATGATACAAAAATGCTTAAAATACTCACTTTAATTCATATATGATTTTAGGTACAATTTGGAAATAAAGAAATTAAAGTGAGTTGAAAGCATTGCATTTGGGCTATTTTTTGAAGATCAATACTCACTTGTCTTCATAGAGCGAGACAAAGAAAATTAAAGGACAAGAAAAATAAAGACATGAAGAAAAGAACGTGAGCTATATAGATTATGGTAACAAAATAGTAGTGTGAAGGCACTAGCACAAGCCTAAAATGACAAGCAGCTGGATATAGGAGCAAAACGACGTTGGAAAAAACGCAACACCAAATGAGGAAGCATAAGCAATGATATTTGTCCAAGCAACGTCTAAAACATCAACGTGTGTGAAGAACACACCTGCATGATAGAAAACAAAACAAAAGGTGGACGCAAAAGGAAAATGCATGCAAAAATAAGAGTCCAAAACACATGAAGTTAAATGCAAAAGGAAAACGTATGAAGTTAAACACAGACGTATAAGGAGTGTTGAAGCGTGAATTTAAAACAGATAAAACATGCGTGAATAAAAATGACACAAGGAAAGTTGGTGAACTAGCATAAAATGACAGTGAAGAGACATGAACCAGGAGAAAACGACGCAGTCATAAAGAACATTGGACAAAATGTTGGAAGGATGCGTTAAATGCTTGATGGAAACACAGTCAAATTTTGGGTTCAATGAAAACACAAATAATAGCAGCGTTAGGTTAGACAAACTAGAGAAGAGAGGGGGGAGGCAGAGAGAATAGAACAATAACGTGAGAAAAGAAGCGATCTTCGTTTTTGGAGGCGTTGTCTCATAAAAAAAGAATAGAAGTTGTTCTTCGGACCGCAGGGGTCTTTCTTAGGAAGTCGTCAGATGGGGATGGAAATAGGGGCTAAGCTCTATCTTTTTGGGAGACCCATGGAAGGTTAAGTTCTCGACGCTAGTTCAAAGGTGACATCGACGCCGATGAACCGAGTTAAGTGCATTTCATATTTTTGTTATTTCTTTCTCTCATTAGAAATTAATTGTGTTATTCTATGTTAATTGATTTGGGTTTTGTGTATGGATAATTAAAATTTTGTTATTGTTTGGTTATTTTTGTATGAACCCATTGGGTATTGTGAAAAGATTATTTTAATGCATTTTATTGAATCGTTTATTTGCAAACCTATTGCTAGAATTTAAAAATAATTTGTAATTTTTATGTTGAAATTCATGTGTAGCGACCAATGATTCGTAATCATTAAGGATAACATGACCTAGGTTATGATTGTTGCCTTGATTAATTGATTTTCCTAATTCATAATGCTACTTCCTAATTAAATCTATATATTATATCCTAGGTTATTTGGTGGTTAGGTTTAATTAGTGATCGTATCTTAATTAAACACTACCTAAGGAAAACTCGAGTTGATTATTAAACTACGATTAATAGTTTCTAGGAGAGGTTTAAGAACAACAAATCAAATAAATATACTTAATTATGGTGTAGGCCGAGATTGAACAAAAGCACCGGGTCCTTATCGAATTTCCCATTTTTATCATTTTTCATATGTTTTCTTTAATTGGTTTTTATTAGTGTAGTTTCATTTTATTTTCTAAATCTAAAACCCTCCAAAACCTAAACACCGATTAATTTTATTTCAACAACTTTACACACATTCTTTGTAGGATCAACCTAAACTCGCCACTGCTATAGTAATAATCTAATTATTTTATTTTTATTTGCGTTACGACATGCTCGTCAATGAGATTGATTCCTTAATGCTCTATAAACATCTTTCCTTAAGGAAATACGAGTGCAGCCATTTCACCCAAAGAGAGTTTTTATCCATAAGGATCTATCATAGTCTTTTCAAGAATAGGGCTTGATTTGTGGTTTTAATAGGAGCTATGTTTAACCCTCCTGCATCCTTAGGAAAACAAATATCCGCCCATTTCAATTTAGCTGAACCTTTGCCCCCATTTGGGGTTCCATAGGAAATTCTTGAGAATTCTTTCAATGGTTTTGATGATACCTTGAGATAGGAAGATATGAAAGCTCCAGTAAATATGGAGGGAGTTTAAAACCGATTTGATGAGTTAAAAATATGACAAAGACTTGTTAACCTACAAAATAACTCTTCTCTGTATTTTCTCTAATAGTGGGATGCATTTCACATTTGAGACTCTTTTAGTAGAAATTGGTATTCCAAGATACAGAAGAGGTGTCTCTTTAAAAAGCATTCTAGTAGATTGAGATATATGAGCCCCTAAAAAAGCAGCTTTTTTGGATAGGAGGAAATGAATCTTTGTTGGATTGACTTATAGTCTAAAGAAGTTTCTGAATTTGATAAGTGTTACCATATAACTTTACATGGAGTCCATCAAGGCCCTATAAAATAAAAGTAGGTCATCTATAAAACAGAGGCTAGTCAAATTGATCTTCTTGCATTTAGCATGGTATATGAATTTTGGGTTTTTTAAGACTTCATACTTAAAGAGGGACTTAAGAGTCTCCATACAAAGGATAAAAAGATAGGAGATAAGGGGGTTCCCTTGCCTAAGTTTCCTTGCTACCTTAAAGAGTGTGGTAAGAGTGCCATTGATTAGAATAGACAAGAAGGAGGTTGAGATACATTCTTTAATCCACTTTATAAAGACCATTGGAAATCCTTGAGCCATCAGCAAGGTCCATAGGAAATCCCAGCTCACACTATCAAAAGCTTTATGGAAATCAATCTTGATTATGCAATTTGGAGAGTAATTTGATCTAGAGTAGCCTTTTAAGAGCTCTTGTACAATTAGAATGTTATCTCCTATATGTTTATCTTGCATAAAAGTGCCTTGATTGTCACTAATTAGCAGAGTTAGGATTTTTTCAATATTAAGTAAAGTATCTTGGATATGATCTTGTAGAGGAAATTAGTATATGTAATAGGTCTGAATTCTCCAAAATGTGTAGGATTGGAGCATTTGGGAATCAAACACATAAAGGTTCTGTTAATCTTTTTAAGTAAGACCCCTTGGAAAAGAATTCTTTTACTTCCTATATAACAAATGAACCTGTCTCCTTTCAAGACTTCTGGAAGAAGTACCCATTTAGACATCAAGGCCAAGATCTTTGGAGTCATCCATGGCAAAAAAATGCAGCTTCTATCTCTAAACTTTCTATTGGTTTTATGAGGAGTTTCACATCTGCTGATGTGATTTGTTTGAGGGATAGGGATCTAAGCTCATCTAACATAGCATTTGAAGAGTTAAGAGTTCTTAGTAGTTCTTTAAAGAACCTTACTGCCTCCTCTTGATTATCTTGTTGTGTCTAAGGATTAGCACCTTTTTTGGAAGTTATAGAACAAATTTTGTTGCTATTTTTCTTGCAAGAATGGAGTTGAAAAAGAATATAGTGCAATTGCCACCATCTTTAGACCAATGTGCTCTAGCTCTTTATTGCAAGGGGGTTGTGATTGTGTGTAGCCTTCAAAATTTGTGATAACACATTCTTTTCTCTATCAAGTAGAGTCGGATCAGTAGGATGAGCAACAAGCCTTGCTTGGATATCTTGAAGTTCTACTTTATAGGATTTTATTGAGGAAGTGGTAGACCTTTGTAAAGAATTTAGGATCTTCATTTGTTGTTTGATAACTTTCAATTTTTGGACACGGCAGAACTGCATAGTCCCATGACAACTATATACTACACCTCTTATACATGTCTCCACAAACCCTAAAATATACGCTAAGAAGTTGTTGAATCAGAAGGGATAATGCTTGCTAACTTTTTGGAATAGGTTGTGCACTATAAAGGGGTATGATCTGAGAAGAGGGGGTCTTTAAATGTAGTAAGGTTGTCCGGGAAGGTCCTAAACCAAATATTGTTTACCAGTGCTCCAACTTTTTCCTGATGTGCCAAGCAAAATTTTTTTTGTTAGACCAGGTAAAAGTATGACTGCTATACTTAAGATTGTCACCCCTAACTCCTCCACCATGTCTTTCAAATCGACTGAATAATTCTTTAGAAGTAATTTCCTTGTGCCTTTAAGGGGTATAATATCACGTTAAAATCTCCACATATTAGCCAAGAAATAGAAATAGTGTTGTTGAATGGCGTCAAGTTGTTCCATAGGTCTCTTGTTTGGAATCGAAAGTTGCTTGCATAGATGAAAGAAATGTTTATCTGGGTGTGCTTCTGTGAGAAAGATATTTTCAAATGCATGGCTTGTTCATTTGAGTCTAATAGATCCACCTTTAGTTCATCCTTCCTGTAGCATATTATAATTCTGCCTAAGGCGTGATGTTGGTGATTGGTAATCATGTTCCAATGGGATCCAAAAATGTTCAATTTTGCTAAATTGTCAAGTCTAATTTAGTAATCTGAATATGAGAGGCTTCTCCCTCAAAACAAAACCCCTTAGAGCTAATTGTTTACTAGGACAATTTGTTTCACTCGATTATAGACATAGGTTAAAAGGTTTGGCTTGTTTTACCCTTCCCTTTACCTTTCTTTGAGCTCCTTTTCTCCACTGTATGGAATTCACTATTTACTGCAGTTTTTTTAAGAGTAGTAGAACCTTTAGGAGTTATTATGGTTTCAGATTAGATAGGATTAATGCTACTCACCTTTGAATCTCCTTCGTAACTTTATGCAGTCACTGAATTTATGGTTGGGAAGATCTAGTCATTATTTAATTCAGTTTCAATGCCATGTGTTGTATTTGGTGCTTGTGAATCTTGCTGATCTACATTGCTTGCTAAATTGTGTTCCTTATCTTTTTATATGTGAGCCAGTGGAAAAATTTGCATTGCCTCATTGTTTTGTCTTTCCTCCTTTCCAAGCAGTATAACATCAGCCTCGTTTTGCAACATGGTGTCTTTGGTTGTCAAGGAAATGGTGTGTTTCAGGGTTTCCACTTTAGGTAATTCCATAAGTTCTTGGTAGCTTCCTGTTTTAAACACCTTTCCCGTAGCTTTCCAGATTTTGTTAGGGTTAGTGGAAGGCGGTTTCAATTGGTATGAAAATTTTATTGTATCTTCCCATAACTTATCTTCCTCTCCTAATCTCGTAATTGGAATTTACTCGGGGAGTTCTTGGGTAATGTTAACACCGATGCAAATCCAAGCATAACTGACTTGCTTCTTCTTAGATGTGTGTTCATCCATACACAACGGCCTTCCAATGTAGATGGCTAGAGCTCCAAGCCCTTGGGTTGTCTAATATTTAAGTGGGATATTGTGGATGTTAATCCAGAGTGAGACACTTTGGACTAAGAGTTTCAAGGTTCAAGTATAGCTGCCAAGTTTGTAGAAAAATTGGGTGGCTTCCGATGTGCCAAGGTCCTTCCTCCATAATTTTCTGGGTATCTGTAGTGGAGCTAAAGGTGAAGAGGATGAAGTTCTCTTCAGAGAGAAGAACATTTGTCAAGCCTCTTGGCTTCCATTGCTTGTTTGCCCACTAGGAGACTAGAGGGAAGGGTGGCCTTTTTCCAAAGAAGAAACCAACCATAGTTGATTCCCAAGCCCGAGCTCCCTCCTTGAGGACTTCAATGTTGAGGAAAACTACAAGCCTTCCATCCATATCCTTAGGAGGTGATTAAGACAATGTTGAGGGGGATTCTTCCCCTACAACTTGCTTCCAGGATCTGGAAACAATCGTTGGAGATGGAGTTGCTAGAATTGTTGGAATTGTGGGTGAGAGCTTGGGAATGGAGGAGGTTAGAATTGGAAAATTTGAAGTGAAAGGTATTGAAGTGTTGTACATTGTGAAGAAGTTTCATAAAAGAGGTTTGGTTTAACTTTAGGAAGGAAAGTGTCAGAAAAAAATTTGGCTTAAAAAGGAAAGAAAGCAAGGCAGGAAAGGTAAATTTAGTTGAAAGTCAATTGCGGCCTTGGGTTGATGGTTAGGGTTCAAGAGTTATCTTGTAGGAGAAATTGCAGAAGAAGAGATGATCAAGAATAATGCCAGAGGACAAGAAGCAATGTTATGGTGAAGGATGAAGATGAAGAAGGTTAATGGTAGCACGAAGCAGAAGAAGCATGACTAGTTTGTTGTGAGAAGTGGGAGCATCTCTCCCCAGTATCCTACATGATCCCTATCTTTCGTTTTTAAAGTTAATAGGTTCTTTTTGTTTTTTTTTTTATAATGTTGACAAGCTCCTTTCATTTTTTAACACCTTTTGTTTTCTTAAGCATTAGTAGGCGTCTTTCATTTTTTAACAGGCTCCTTCTTTTTACATAACTTTTTGTTAAAAATTAGCGGACTCTTATCATTTACGTTAATTGATAGTAATTTAAATTTTTTAAGTCACAAACAATTCACCTCCCTCTTATGTGTACTTACTTTATCAAAGGGGAGAAATAGAATAATGCCTTGTCTTTCCCAAATTCTACTTCCCCTCGCTTCTCTCTTCTTGTTTTTTCCCCCTAGTGTTAGTGTGAGTGTGTAACACTAGCTGTAATGGTGTATTAAGCTTTTCTTCATCACCCACTACTGGATCACAAACTAGACAAGAGAAAGGGATTTTCATGAAAAAAAAATTAACAGAAAGGATAAACAGGGACGTAATATGACATGACAAATTCTCAATTCAGTTTCAGAACAGAGATAAACTTTAAAATGTTTTGACTCATTCCAACCAAAAGCGTGAACTGAATGTAAGACTAATATTACGAGGCTACCACATCAAATGTGCAAAAATTGGTCGAGGAACCAGCTTATGTTGAGCTGTACATGAACATAAGAATCAACGAAAATTGCAACTCGAGTTGAAGCTACCGAGGCTCTACTATTATAACATCAATTTTACCAGAGCTGCAATCAGCAAAAACATAGTTTATCCGTAGATGTAAAGGGTATTTCTAGGTTAATCCGACCATAATATAAAATCAATGTATTGCACCCGAGATTCCTCAATAATGGCTTGACTAGTAGATGTAGAACTTTAGAAGAATAAGCCCTACAACTTCGAAAGGCAGAAGCCAAAATGCTTCCTACTTGAAAGCATATATTGAAAATTCTAAAAATCATAACTCCCAATAGAAAATTAAGATCTAGAAGAAAAAATCAATTAAACAATTTACGGAATCAATGTCAACTATGGGCCGTAC
>JANTPM010000002.1:21751955-21768705 GCA_025434745.1 Erythroxylum divaricatum
CAAAGGCTCCTCTCTTGGGGATGTGTGGGAGTCGAACCTGTGACCACAGGGTTTTGTTGGATAGCTCAGTGGTAAGAGGCGTGGGTCTTGCACCCAACAAAATCCTGTGGTCACAGGTTTGACTCCCGCACGCCCCTAAGAGGAGATAGGGTTCACTAAATGACCTGACGATCAAAGGGGACAATACCTGACTAGTGAGGGTCCCGGCCCAAACCAATTACCAACTAGTTTTTCTCTCTTGACCCTCTTTCTGTACAATAGCTTGATGGATAGCTTAATGCACAACTACCTACTCTTTTTGTATTTGTGTTTTGTCCGTACTTAATTAGAATAGAGAGAGGATTAATTTATATACACTTCTTTACTAACATTAAATCTTGTATGTCCGTTAAGTACTAAATTAACAGTTAAGATTTAAATATTATTAAACTAAGAAAGCCCTAAACTATGTTTAATATAAACTTATAGAAAATCTGGGCCACAACATTAGGCCATATTTCTTACAAATAAATATTATACTATTTAGTTCCTAACCATTCTAATAATTATATATATATATATATTATCAAATTTTGTTGAGACGTATAGTGTTTGCATAATTTATAATAATATTCTTTGTTAAAGTGATTGAACCATATTCTATAATTGTTTTAGGAATTTCGAATAAAAGAAATTATGAAGAAAAACTAATTCAATTGAAAGAGATACAAAACAATTTATTTCTTTTTATTGGAGTGAATGACTGTTCACATGGAATTTATGGCTTATATATTGAATATTTTTATTTATATACAAAATTTAATCATAGAGGACAAAATTTAATCATAGAGGATAAGTTTTAGAGTAACCGGTAAAATTGCTCTTTTAATAGCCTATTTGTAAAAATACAAAAAAGAGGATGCGGACATTATGACCTACTTTATGCAAAATTTGTCTATCATGATTAATGTTTTATTATTTTAAGTTTTCTATTAGTCTTGTATTTTCATTATCTTTTATTTTTTTTGGTATATCTTTGGTTATATAAGATGGATAATCTTTTTGACGTAGTTTATTTATGTATATATTGGGTTCATGTCGATTTAATAGAAGATTCATTTTAATTTTAAATGCCTTAATGAATATATGAAATTCATATATAAGCTACCCATAATAAAATTTTAACAGAATCAAATAATAAGCTATTATGAGGAATATAGCTAAATGAAAAGAATTAATCTTTAATATTTTTAAAAGTTTTCAAATAAGAATTTTAACACATGTTTTCAGACTAATTCTTATAAATGAAATATATTATTTCAACATTATGCGATAAAGATAAAAACTTCTTCACATAGTTAAGAAAATATTAAGAAGCTTATTATTCTAAAACTTATATTGAGTTAAAGTTATAAAATCTAAAATTTCGTAACAACCTTTGGAATTCATTTATATATTTTACCGTAGAAAGGGAGTCCTTTCTGGACCAACCAGCCTCCTTGCCAATTGAATCATCGCGCCCACTTCTTGTCGATGATATCTATGCTCAAGTCCATGGCAATTGGCAAGGGCCTTCAAGTTGTGGACCGTTTATTGGCAGATGCGGCTGGATGGATTGAGCCCAGTTTTTGTTGCTCTGCTTTTGTTCATGGTCCTCATGATTATCTCAAGTGTAATGGGTTAAGGAATTTATGTTATGGTTTAGATAAGTCATGATGGTCTTTTAACTTTTCATTACTTTATATGTTGAGCACGTTTTGGCATTTAGTTAGTTTTTAGTTTCTTATAATGTATTTAATAGGTTTTAAGGATATTCAGCCACAGAGTTTCATTTTGTTTATATTTAGCTCTTCTGTATTTGATTTTATTTAAAAATTCGGTGGCTTTTAATCAATTTTTATATTTTCTAAATAATAGAGAGAGTTAGATACTGAGTTCACCTCTATCTTATTTAATCCGACTATTTTTGCGTGAAATTATATGATTATCAAATGACAAAAGAGCTTCAATCCAATGAAGATATCAAACGTCTTCATAGAGAATGTTTCCTATTGATTTTTTTTTGGGGTTCATGGGAGAAAACCAAAAAATCTTGACAGTTTCCTTTTCATAATATAGTTTTTTCGTAATTACCATATAGAAAAATAAGTTGTCATGCGTGGTCTGATCTTAAACAAATCAAATCATAGGAAAAGAATTAAAAATGACAATAACAATCAATTTTATAGAAATAATTTATTACCTATATCCTTAATTTCGTTCGTAACTTAAATTAGAATGAGAAGAATCGCCAAAAGACTCTTAGCATATGCCTCTTGTCATGCTGTACTTGAAGAACATGAGGGAGTTGAGGATGTCAGATGACACCCACGTTTTTCCATGATAAATTGTCCCCGTTGGAGCATGAGTGAGGTAAGTTGATAAGGGACTCTTTTAGTTTAAATAAGATCATAGGTGTGAATTGTTCTTATATATGCAATCATTTAAATTTTAAAATCAGAATTTTACTTTTTACAATGTCCTCATATATGTAATCATTTAAATTTTAAAATCAGAGTTTTACTTTTTTATAAAAGATCTACCTAACTTAAACATAGATTAGTATGAGAATAAATTACTTAAAAATATTTTCTTATCATTAAAATTCTCCTTTAATATTTCGTGGAGAACTAAAAAAAATTGTCTCCCTTGACACGAGATGATCGTGTGACTCAAAAGGGGTTATATATCAATTCAGAAAATTAAAATGAAAAGACAAGCGGACAGCGGTAGGAAGAATGACTGAACCAACCAAACCAAACCACCTCCTGCTCGCAATTTTCAAGTGTCAGGTTGAAAAATCTAATCTAAGACTAAAGAATCCTAATCAACTAATAATAATTAATAAAACATGATGCAATGAAGCAACAAAACAAAAGTGAAACGCAAAGAAAATAAGAAAAGGAGAAGCTCCTCTGAACTTGTTCTTCCATAAAGTTGCTTAACACCACCTTCTCACGCAACCCTTCTTCCCTCATAGTCATAGCACCCCTTTCCTTCTGTATCTCTGTCCACTTGTACTTCAACCCTTCCTTGCACTGTCCTTTTTTTTCTTTTTACGTTTCCTTTTCTTTTTGCTAAATTTTTAATGGACACTTCTTCTTCCCAAGCCCCCCCATCGTCCTTTACCTCTCCCGACGCCGCCATACAACGAGCGCTCCGCCTCATCCGATCGGAGGACGTGGATGAGAAGCTGGAAGCCACCAGGGAAATCCGGCGCCTCACCAAAAATTCGCCGAGGTGTCGGCGGCAGCTTTCTGAAGCTGTAAAGCCGCTGGTTTACATGCTTCGAGTCCATGGCTCCAACGAGTCCCACGAGTCCGCTCTTCTCGCTCTCCTCAATCTCGCTGTCCAAGACGAGAAGTATATATTTCCGTGACCCCTTTTCTCTGTAATTTTATTCTCTTTTCTTTTTAGCGATGCTTAGGAGAATTTTACATGTGACTATGCTAGTGGAGAAACAACATACTACTGTGGTTGCTATATATATATATATATATATATATATATGAGATTTTAGCCAACCATGGAATTTTCTTGGTAAAATCAAAATTATAAATGTTCAAAATCGGGAACTTTTGTCGGTAAGATATTTAAAATTTTCATTCGGAGTAAAATTTTAATTGGTTTTTCTTAAGATGGGTATGATTTTGGTTTAATTACAGTGCCTTTCTCAGCTTTTTGAGTTTCGGAGTACTTTTATGGGTTTTTCTTTCCACTTTTCTGTTGAAGCTTTTGGTGGATTAGGTGTTGAGTTTGAGGAATTCAAAGGCGATTCTTTGCTTGAGATGGGTGTTTCTCTATTTCACCTTTTTCCATCTTCCTTTTTAGTTCGTTTTGTGTCTTTTTCAACATGTTATCTTTTTCCTCGGATTCCTCAGCTCGGTTATTACGTTTGAGAATCTATTCCCACTCGGTGCTTGCTCTTTCTTTCGTATATTGGCGATGATTGGTTAGTTTGTGTTTCTTGACCAGTAAAAAAATGATGAAAATATGCGGACCCTATAAGTAGATTCTTTATTGTCGATCAATCCTTCAACTTTCAGTTGTGATTCTTATAATTTCTCAGCTTCTGGAAGCTCATCTACTACAGTTTGTTTGCCACTTTGCAATTATCCGAGTTAGCAAGTCAAAAGAAGGGGCAGTGAAAAAGTTATGAATAGTTGTTTTGGAAATGAACGGGAAACCCATCGAGTCATACTTTATTGCATCTAAAGTTTATTTGAATTCCCTGATATTCTTTAGGAACCAGGGAGAGCACTTGTTTTGTTTTCTTCTTTTTTTTTAAAAAAGGTGGTAATGGGTCAACTTTTTGAATTAGCAGTATAATCGATGGCTTTGACTGAGTTTTTTATGATTCTGCAAACGTATCATGTCTGTCGGTGCATTCCCAGGTCATGAGAATGGCATCCTTTGGAGACAATTGGAAGCTTTTAATGGTTGAAGTTTGTATGATTGGAGGCGGTGCCTGTCCTTTGTTTCACTTGATATTGTCTTTTCCTTTTTGTTTCTCTTTTCACCGTCCATCATCTTCACTTTCAAGTTTTTATTCGTAAGTACCTCACTTTCAAGTTTAATAAGAACAAGGGAGAGAGGTTCTGTGCCTTTCTCACTATTATTTGTGAACCTTTTAGATTAATGTTTATTTGTTAAAATTGACAAATCACGTTTCACTTTAATGGTCAAAGCTTTACACTTGAAAGTATATGCTCCAGAATTCTGTTCTGCTGTAGTGTGAGTAATGAATGATTAATAACTGGGACAAACAAATTGATTAAAACCCTTATTACCTGAGCGCAGCTTAACAAACCGAAATTAGACACCTGATATACGCAAAGGATTGCGATATCTACTCTTGCCAGGCCATATTTCATTTCCAGTGTAATCATCTAGCTTCAGGAGCCTAAACTATGTTGGCACTTCAGAATTATTATTCGAGCATGTGGAATTTTAGCTTCTAGATTGAAACTGCTAAATCACCTTGAAAATGCATGTTTGTTTGTAGATGAGGTAAAATCTAACTTGACATGCATGCATATAGATCAAATGTTACAGGGAAATTAATTACTGTTCTGCTGCAATAATTTTCACATTAGTATGTTGCTTCAATTTGAGATAGTATTCATCTTGGTGGAAGAATAGAAGTTCGTTTAGTTTGATATTTTGATGTCATTCTGCAGTATCTGTGATTCTGCTGCTGGAGAAAAAAAAGAAGAAGAAAGAAATCAACTTCTTGACGATGGTATTCTTGATATGATGATATGATGACCAAATAGGATTTATGACCCAAGCTATAGGGAAATGCAGGTTCCTCCGTTAGAGTCAGTCTAAATGCAACATTCACTTAGATTTCATCTGTTATGTCTCTGTTTCTCTAAATGGGATGTTCAGTAGTTTCTCTGTTTTCATGAGTACCACTTTCTCCCCAACTTTTCTTTTTTATCTGTATGTATCATTTTTTGCTGAAAATTTTTTTTTCTCTAACTTCTGATTCTCTTGCTTCAGTCAAACTTGGCTGATCTTGTCTTGTCATGCAGGAACAAAATCAGCATTGTGGAAGCTGGTGCCTTGGAACCAATAATTGATTTCATGCAGTCAAACAATTTAAACTTGCAGGAATATGCAACAGCTTCTTTGCTTACTCTATCAGCCTCCACTGTTAACAAGCCAGTCATAAGTGCTGCTGGTGCCATTCCTTTTCTTGTTGAAATACTCGGAGATGGAAGTCCACAAGCTAAAGTTGATGCTCTTATGGCTCTTTCTAATCTCTCAACCCATGAAAATAATATAAAGATCATTCTTGAAACTGATCCTATCCCTGCTATAGTTTGTTTACTCAAAACATGTAAAAGATCTTCAAAAACTGCTGAAAAGTGTTGTTCTCTAATAGAATCCTTGATGAAATTTGAAGAAGGCAGAACAGCATTGACATCTGAAGAAGGTGGAATTCTAGCTGTTGTTGAAGTACTTGAAAGCGGGTCACTTCAAAGTCGAGAGCTTGCACTTGGGGCACTTCTCACCATGTGTGAGAGCGATCGATGTAAATACAGAGAACCGATCCTCAGAGAAGGGGTAATTCCTGGACTTCTTGAGCTGACAGTTCAAGGAACAGCCAAGTCACAGTCAAAAGCAAAAATGCTGTTGCGATTACTCAGAGACACACCATTTTCACGTTCTGAGCTTCGACCAGATACTTTAGAGAACATTGTGTGCAATATTATCTCCCAGATAGATGGAAATGATCAGTCCAGTAAGGCTAAGAAGATGTTGGCTGAGATGGTGCAAGTTAGCATGGAACAAAGCTTAAGACATCTACAGCAAAGGGCTCTGGAATGCACACCAAGTGGTATGCCGATTAACAACTGTACGTCTTGAAGTTTCCTCAAAGTGATCATCCCTTTATGCTTTTCTCTGGGTCTTGTGGGATAAAGTTTTCACACGTAGAAACAGAATCAGAAATGCCAGTCCAGGCCGTCATCTTGGTATCGCGTGACTGGTAAGTTGTAATAGACAATCCGCTGAAAAGGCGTGCTTGTAAAGTACCTGTCATGCCAGGTCTATATAATACAATGAGTAAATGCATGCTACTTAATTCATTAATGTGCCTATTAAAGTGGATGATTTGCAGTGTTTATTTAATTTCATTTAAATATATCGATTTATATTTAAACTAATTTAATTACTTATATAATATGTATTATTATTTTATGAATATACGTACAATATTTTTATTTAATATATATTCCTTTATTTATATTTGTTTACAGGAGATTATTATTGATATTTATAAAGGATTATTATAAAATTAATGTATAATATTTTTTATATAAAAATTTCAATTTTATAATGTAAATTAACATTTTAACAATTTTTTAAATTTATAATAATACAAGAATTAGTTTTATGCTAAATAAATATATTTTCAAAATAAAATTGAGATAATTTAATATAATTAATTTTCAAATGAATTACAAAATACGACTTATTTGGACTATATTTTTTAATTTTTTAATGTAAATTTAAAATTCAGATAAAATAAACAGATTTCAAACTAAAATTTTATTGCATACTTAATTATTTTATGTCAAATTTTTATTAACTTCTTCCGTGATATCCCTGAAAAATCATAAGAATATAAAAAAATATTAATTACTCTTTAATAATACGTATTTAATAAAATATCTAATTAACTAATCATCATCAAATAATTAATAATGGCATGAACACAAGTAGTACTAGGATAATATAATGCTTTCACATGTTTATACAAAAAATATGAAAAATAATACTTTTTAAATCATAGAGACGTAAATTATATTTATAAATGTAAGTATGAAATTTAAGAATAACTAATAAAATTATATATAATTATAATTGTAATATATAATTTGGACGTTTAATATTGCGAGGTTTAAAAACCAAATTTACCTTTTCTATAATACGTAAATGTATAAGTTATAATAACGTTAGTATAAATCCATTTTTTAATAAATAAAAAGTTCTTATAAATTCAAATTAAAATATTTAAATCATACTTTAATTTTTATAACATATATTCACTTTTAATACAATAATAATTTTCACCATAAGTACCATACATGGATTTTTTAATAAAGAATATTTATATTCTTATGAATATTTATACATTATGGTTAATAAAATGATTCTCTTATTAAAAATATTAAATATGTATATATATTAAATATTTTTTATATATGTGTTGTGTTGATATGTACATGTGCAGTATAAAATGAAAAAGTTTGAATTTATTAACATCAATCAAGATATTTTTGAGATATTTGATTCTTTTTAATATAAGGATAAAAATAAATTTTATTTGAATATTGCTTGTATACATATAGAGTAATTAACGAGATATTTTCTTTATATCTCATTAATTACTCTATACTGGAATCTTTAGTTTAATAAATCATTAGTATGCTGTATAAGAGCCAATATCATTTTCCATTCATGTAGTTTTCTAGAATTCCAATCTAGTTGTCGCTCTGTGTCTTTAATTTGTTGATACATATCTTTACAAATTACACACCAAACAGTCATGGTTGTGATACCAGTTGCACCCAGACCGATGCAAATCACAAATTTTGAATCAGTTATCAAAGATGTTATACCTTGAAGAATTAAATTGTAGCTAATACACATGTTTATCGAGAAAAGCCTATAGGAATCTAATCTAATTTCTTTTAATTGCAGCTAATACAACCCAGCGTGGCGTAGAATATAAAGAAAAATCAATTTTTCCAAAAGGAAAACCCTTGATAGAACTTAAATATCAACAAATAAAAACAATCAAAGATGGTAAATAAAATTTTTCGTAGCTCCTTAAAGTCAAATCAATTAATTCACTAATTTATATAATTTATTTATATAAAATTAAAGCTATTTCCTCTTAAATATATCATTTTAAAATTTTTTGAGAATATATATATATGCATATATGATATCTCAATTAAGTTTGAAATGTTTAACTATAATTTATGGCAAAATTATATTTCATCCTCAACCTTTGCAATAAAATAGAAAAATGATCTCAATATTTGTTTGTGCATACATAAGCTCCAAAAATTATTAAAAATACTCCTAAGTAGAGAAAACCTATAATTTCCATTTATATTTAGTTAAATTAAGTCTACGTTTTATATGGGAGCCTACACATTGCCAATATGACGGTTGTTACAAAAGTTTTCCTATATACCGAACTTATATTGAAATCAAGCATACTCTTTTGTATGACAATTTCACTTAGATTTGTTTAAGCAAGATTCATAATCCTATGTAACCATCAACCAATTAACTTGTTCTTGAACACCTCACAAGTTTAATCTCACAACAATGGATAATTGAAGGCAACAATAAATACATAAGAGCTTAGTTAAAATCAACATTTATTACTTCTCCAAAAGTATATAAAGAAATCTTCTCTCTCAATGTGTTTCCCTCATCTTTATCTCTATTAAGGAGCAATGTTTAAATAAGCTATTTATAGGTACCTCTGACTTTATAATTCAAATCATAATTGAACTAAACTAACTAGATTACCTCTATTCTTATCAGATTACATCACATTAACTAATTAGATGACACCCCTATCTAAATAGAATTCTATCTGATAAGATAAAGTTACCTCACAACTAACAAAATAAGATATAACATTTAATTAGAAAAGATACATTTATATTGGTGGCGCATCCTAACATTACTGAAAATAACTAGACCTACAACTATAATAGTGGTGAATCTAGATTAATCCCACAGAGTGTGTGTGTAAGACTTTTGAAATGAAAATTATTGGAGTTTAGGTTATGGGGGGTTTGGTTTTGGTTTTCAAATAAGAAAGTAAAATGAAACTAAACTAACTAACAAAAATTAAATCAAACAACTTAAAAATTATAAAAGTGATGAATTCGTTGGGCACTTGGTCATCGGTTCAATCTCGACCTACACACGGTTAAACATATTTCGTTCAATTTTTTTATATCTCTCCTGGGAAACTATTAATCATAAGTTAACAATAAGCTCTGTTAACCCCGATTTTCCTTAGGTCGTGTTTAATTAAGAAGAGCTCGCTAATTAAACCTAGCTATTGAACAACCTAGAGCAAGCTCTCTAGATTTAATTAGACAGCCGCATTACTAATTTAGAAAACAGATTAATAAAGGCAACAACCACATAAGCTTGAGTCATTGACCTAGGTTATGCAATCCCTAATGATTGAAAATCGTTAGTTGCCGCAAATAAATTTCAATATAACATTCAATATAACAATTACAAATTATATTGAAATTCTAGAATGGGTTCTTGCATAAAAATAATCAAATAATTTCAATCATTCTCACACAACACCCAAAAATTAAACATAGGATAATATAATCAATCCTTAACAAAAAGAACAACAAAAAATGAGAGAAATGCTTAACCAAGTTCTTGAACGTTAGTATCACCTTCAAACCGTAGTTTGGAGGCTAACCCTCCATAGGTCTCCAAAGGAATGGAGCTTTTCCCCTTCTCTTCTTCAAAATCAACAGCTCATGCTTTAAAATGAAAACCCTAAATGAAACCTAGCTTATGTTGTCATAAAATGATGTATTTATACTTAAAACTAGGTTTTCGAGTGAGTTGGCAGCATTTCACAGGCATGCTTTGTGGTGTTATGCGTGTGCATGGTGTTGTCATGTCTATGATCACAACCATGACAAATTAGTTATAGGTGTGTATGAAGTGTCACACCTATGACACATTTGTCATTGGTGTGACTAATGTGTCACTCCTATGACGAAGTTGTCCTGGCCATGAGAAATTTCCAGCACTCTTCCTACTTGATGTTTTCACATATAGTCTTCATCTTCATGCATTTTCTTGTCACCTCTGGCTCCAATTCTTCTTCTTCTTCTTGTTTCATGAAGACAAGTGAGTATGAATCTCAAGAAGGTAGCTCAAATATAGTGCTTTCGACTCATTTTAGCTCTTTCACTTCCAAATTGTATCGAATTGTAAGATGAGATGTATTTGGGTAAAGTAGCATAAAAGTCATCAAGATGGTGAAGCAAAAGTAACACTCAATGAAACATCAAATGCACTTGTTAACATTAATTCAAAATTGGGTACTATCAACTATGATAAATACAACAATTATATTTCACGGATCAAATACAAGCTCTCACACCATAAACCACATCAAGCATATATCACTCATAAAAGTTGATCATAAACAATACTTTGTAACCATAAGGAGTGACTCTTGAGAACTGCATCTCCCTCGTTCAAATTGTAATCAAACAACCTTTTACATCCAACTTTAAAAGTAGACACTAATCATGTGTAACTTTGCAAAATAGTTGCATTTCCTCCTAGATACTTTTATTTAGACATACTTTTTTTATTATTTTCTTTTCCTTGTCTTTTTTTTTCATATAAACATTGAAAGAAGCTACATCAACATGGAAATTTCATTAATAAGACATAAAATAACATCCCAACAATTATAACCATTCCACATATATGCTCATCCCGCACTTATACTTTTGCACATCCACAATCAACCAATGCTCCACTAGCTTTAAGGTTTGGGTAGGACATTTGGTTATATCTAAAGTATGTAATGTGGTTAGCATAAAACGAAAGACTAAAAAACCTCAAAAGGGCTTAATAAAGGAAATTAATATCAATGGGTAGGCTATTTGACTAAGATAGCTTGTAAAAGTAAAGAATATCTAATCATTTTCACGTTCATGCATATGATAAAAATATGGTCTTAGATAAAAATTCAAGGCAAAGTCAGGATGTACATGTCATAAAGTTCACACATAAATAAAAAAAAAATAAGACTGATATAGATGTGTCAATCTAATAAGGCTCAAAATCTCATTGGTTTTTGTCTACCACTAGTCACTACTCTTCTAAAGATAATGTACATTGACCAATCACAAAAGTAAAAGTTCATGCTAAAGTTGCTGTGGATTCTTATAGTCAATTCACTCTCTAATTATGACTATATATTCTTAAAAGCAATATAAAAAGAGAAAACATTTGTTTGTTTGTTTCTCTCTCTTTTGCTTAAAAACTTTTAAAAAATAAATAGTAACAAACAAACTTAAAAACACACATGCATATAAAAAAGAAATGAGGAAATGTAAAGAAAAGAAGTAAATTTCCCTTGGGTTGCCTCCCAAGAAACGCCTTTGTTTATTATCGTTGGCTCGATTCCTTTTTTTTCTCACGTGACAAAATTATGATCTTCAAGTGTCACATGTGCTTCCTCCATTTGAGGTTTTTCATGATAGGACCTAAGTTGATGATCTCTAATTTTCAACATATTCACTATCTTCAGATTCTTAGTCTATACTGAGTTCAAGCACTTTGGAAAGATCTTAAACGTCTCTTCACCTTTTTTTTTTCTTTGTTCAATTTTTCTAAACTGTTAGGTAAAGGTAAATAATCAGTCTTAACAACAATTAGGAACTCAGTATTTACCTTCGAGCTGAATGATGTATCATTTTCTACTTTGAGCTCCTTCTCCACTTCTCCTTCTTCACAAGCAATTCCTTGAATAGGTCTCTTAAGATTCTCTATCCCTCTTCACTCTGTAAGGTCTCTGCACTAGCGTCCCTTAGGTACTTCTTAAGTTGAGAGGATTGCATTTTTTCGTGTTGTGATGCTAAGTGGTAATTAGCTTCCTCTAGCTTACCCATCTGGCTTACCAAGTTCTGGATTCTAGAACTTACTTTTTTGCTAGAATTGTATTATATTATGCTAAACTTGCAAAATTTTAACAACACAAACATTAATTGATTCTTCTAAAAATGTACCTGAGTTTTGCTGCCATCCAAATCTTAGAAGCTAGACCAAAATTGTCTTTCCTCCTGCTAAAATTGTAAAATGTTAGTAGCAACAACATTAATTAGTTCTTCTAGAGATGGACCTGAATCGTAATAAGAAGCTTATGGTTTATACAAGAATTGCTATGCATCATACAAATTATCATAGAAGTAATTATGTTGGTCATCCCATCCATAACTAAAATTCGTATGATCAATCCAAACATGGTTATAGGATTGAGAATATGAGTTATAGAAAATTTTTCTTCCGTTTATGAATTTTTTAAATCATAAACACTAAAAAAATCTCAAAAGATCAAGAAATAACTAAAAAGGATCTAATTACAACCAAATATATACAAAACACAAATTAAAATCAAGAAAAAAAACTAAAACACCACACTCCCCAGCAACGATGCCAAAATTGATGTTAACGTGTCGTAATACTACTCAAAATAACTAGACTTATAACTATAGCAATAGTGAGTCTAGGTCAATCCCATAGATAGAGTGTGTAAAACCTATGAAATGAAAATAATTGGTGTTTATATTATGGGGGGTTTGGTTTTGATTTTTTATTCAAATAAGAAAAAAAGAAACTAAACTAACAAAAGAAAATCAAATCAAACAACCTAAAAATGATGAAAGTGATGAATTTGTTAGGCACCCGGTCATCGATTCATTCTCGACCTACATATGGTTGAACATATTTCATTGAATTGTTATTATTATACCTCTCAAAGTAATAATTAATTGTAAGTTAACAATAAGCTCTATTAACCCTGGTTTTCCCTTAGGTCGTATTTAGTTAAGAAAAGCTCATTAATTAAACCTAGCTATTGAATAACCTAAAACATGCTCTCTAGATTTAATTGAACAGTCGTATTATAAATTAGGAAAATTAATTAATTAAGGCAACAACCATTCAACCTAGGTTATGTTATCCCTAATGATTGAAAACCATTAATCACCATAAATGAATTTCAATATAATAATTACATATTATATTGAAATTCTAGTAATGGGTTCTTACATACAAATAATCAAATAGAGCATTCAATCATTCTCACATAACACCTAAACATTAAACATAGGATAACCTAATCAATCCCTAAGAGAAACAACAACAAACAATGAGAGAAATTCTTAACCAGGTTCTTTGAGATTCATATCACCTCCAAATTGATGTCGGGAAGCTAGCCCTCCATAGGTCTCTAAAGGAATGGAGCTTTGCACCTTTTCTTCTTCAAAACTGAGAGCTCACACCCTTAAAACAAAAACCCTAAACAAAACATAGCTTATTTCATCACAAAATGATGTATTTATACTTAAAACTAGATTTTTAGGTGAGCTGGCAGCATTTCATGGGCATGCTTTGTGGTGTCATAGGTAGGCATGGTGGTGTCATGGCCATGAAAAATTAGTCATAGGCATGCATGAAGTGTCACACCCATGACACATTTGTCATAGGTGTGACTAATGTGTCACACCCATGACAAAGTTGTCATGGCCTTGAGAAATTTCCAGTACTCTTCCTGCTTGATGTTTTCACATATACTCTTCATCTTCATGCATTTTCTTGTCTCCTCTCACTCAAATTCTTCTTCTTCTTGTTCCATGAAGATAAGTGAGTGTCAATCTTAAGAAGACGACTTAAATATAATGCTCTGGACTCACTTTAGATATTTCACTTCCTAATTGTACCTAAAACCAAATATGAACTACAGTTAATGTCTTAAGTGTTTTTATATGATTAAACACTAGGTGCTATAGAATAAATACATAATCAATTAAGCATATATCATATATCTATGAAGAACTCCACTATATTTAGATGATCCTCCTATATGATCTTTATCTTTTAGAGCTAATGCATATCTACTATGATCTTATTAGTTTCATCATCTAAGATCTCCCCTTGATCTCTATCTATTGATGAAGAGTCATTTAAGTCCAAACCCTTACATAACACACTAGTCCTGTCCAATACTTGCCTATGTCAAGTCTATTAGTTATGGTCCATCTATCTGAGTACACATTAAGTCTTTAGAGCTTTCACATACATTCCTCATATATGCTAACTAACCTTTAACCCAAGGTCCATGGTAGGTTATCTTTTGGTCTCACATCTGAATCTTGCATCTTGTTGAAGATTTCTACCAATGTGTACCAATACTTGCTAACTCATTGGTATCAAAGCTTTAGGTTTAAATTTGAGTTGCTAGGTTGATCAACATTGAGTCAAATTTCTCTTTGAACTATTGTGGAATTAGGATAATGTTTGTTTTAAATTGTTGCCTTTACTTCCATCCTTTTATAGGACTGCTATGACTTTTATTATATCTAAAAACTTTCTTTATTATATGATCATAAGGAAGGGTTTAAATTGAGATTCATGAGATGATTTTGTCCACCACGACAGAGAGATGCTAATAGGCGGCAATTGTCACACCTTAGGAGTGGTAATACATCAGTTGAGGAATATAGTACTGAGTTTTATAGGTTGATAAGATACACAAAGGATATGACTAATCGAAGATAGATAATGGAACCTTACATTATCAACTTGGGTCCTATATACATAGTTCTTTGTTCAGAGGGTCAGAATTTAGAGGCTGTCATTGATGAGGCTAGAGAGAGATGAAGGGGCAACCATCATGCATGGCACCATTCTTAATCCTTACTAGACTAGTGGTTTTGGGGCTAGAAGTTATAGTTCGCCATCACCGATGCTACAAATAGGTGTAACTGGAGAGGAACATTGATAGTCTCGACAAGGTCATGATCTACGTGTGTAATATCCCGCCTCTTAAAATTGTTAAGAGATTAAACTATTAGATTGAGTCACATGAGTTATTTCATTTAAGAATTTATGAGTTACATTTCATTCACATGCATAATATTCGTATACACATATGAATCATGATTTAGAAAATATTGCATGATAGTATATGCACTCAATTGACATATTCTGGAGTATGGAACGACAATGAATGTGTATTCCTAATGTTTTGTATTTTTATTTACCAATAACATGAATTGATAGATTATAATTAGTGAATTGGAAATTTATTGTTACAATTGAGTAATTGATGAGGTGTTATGTGCTTATAGCCTAAGAAATATATTAAAGAGCAAGACAAATTGATACATAGGAATTTAGCTTGATTAGGCCTACGAAATAGTGACATGTGGCATTGAGAATAAGTGACAAATGACTCAGTTAAATGAATGATAAGTGGATTGAGTATAATGCGACAAGTGGTCCGTTAAGTTTGTGGCAAATGGCACTTTAGACTTGTGACATGTGGAGTAATAGAATGGTGATATGTGTAGCTTTACAAATGGTTACATATGTAGCCTTATAATTTGTGACATGTATAGCCTTATAATTGGTGACATGTGTAGCCTTACAAGTAGTGATATATGGAGGCTTAAATGAATGACATGTGGAGCCTAAAGTAAGTGACACATGAACCAATAGCATAGTAACATATGGACCAATACAAGGATAACGTATGTACTAACAAAATGGTGACACATGGACCAATGGAATGGTAACACATGGATTAGTTTGACTTTTTAAAATTTTCTAGAGAAAATGGATGAAAAAGGCAATAGAAGCGAGAGTAGAGGTTGGCCATAAGGTTAGAGGTGAGAGAAAAATGAAAATGAGAAGAGAAGGAAAGAAAAAGGGAATAGAAGAGAAGAAGGAAAGAAGTTATCAAGGTAAGTTAAAATTCTGGATTCAATTTCATCTTTCTCTTTTCATCTGTCTTTCATATTCTTAGAGTACGAATTTAAAGAAACTCAAATAATGCAAGTTGTAGATATATGCCTTAACTTGATGTAACATCCTGTTTTCATCCAAAGGGTTTGAACCCTAGAAATTGGTACATGTGAGAAAAAAAACACATCTCATGCTCATGCATTATATAAGGTGTACATGCACATGAATAGTGAATTTTGCACAGGAAAATGACTATACATGCATTCATGACATTTTCTGGTATAAGTGTTAATAAATGTGATTGGTGTGTATGAAAAATTGAGTTGGAGATGGTCTTTGTGATTGTTGAATTTTTGTAGAATTTTAGAAATTATTTTTCTGAAATTTCGATGAAATTTCTGGACCAGAAAAAATGCCAAGTGGCAGACTGATTG
Organism: Erythroxylum divaricatum; assembly: GCA_025434745.1. Lineage (NCBI taxonomy): Eukaryota > Viridiplantae > Streptophyta > Magnoliopsida > Malpighiales > Erythroxylaceae > Erythroxylum > Erythroxylum divaricatum. The sequence continues at coordinate 21,768,473 of JANTPM010000002.1, forward strand.
TTTACTAGTAATAGAAATTCCTGTCTAATGGCACTGAAAATTTAAATAAATAATTTTCGGATTTATTAATTTGAACCATTGAAAATTGGGAGATGATTAGTGTAGAAATTGGGCTTAGGTTTTAAGAAGTGAGCATATGGAGCCAAACATGGCCTTAAGTCCACTATCCTATTTAATTAAAAATATTTCCCCCACCTTTTTCATTCATTCACGATGCTTCTCCTCTTATAAGG
>JANTPM010000002.1:21800467-21816744 GCA_025434745.1 Erythroxylum divaricatum
GGCCCTAATTGATAAATATTGTTTTGAAATGTGATCTTTGATAAAGTGTATGACTGAAAAGGGTTTTCGTATCACGGCCCGAATCGTTTATTATTTCCGCGCACTCGACTGTTTTTCTCAAAATAAATATAAAAAAATATCATAATGAGTTTTTAAACTGCATTGACTGCTCTAGCATACCACCCTCGCGGGTCGTGGGCTCGGATATCACCGTCGATGTCAGGTCCGGGTCTCGCGGGAGTGGGGTGCTACAGATAGCATATTATGTGAATTGATGCATTTCATTACATTAATATGCATGATCAGATAAAGGAGTTGTGACTGAAGTGATCAATATGAAAAAGAGTTTTAAGTTCAGGATGTGCATAAAGAGCCACAGGCTCAATTATTAATAAGCTCGGTATCAACAAAAGATACAGGATAGTAAATGAAATGAGCCCGACATTCACAACAGATACGGGACAACAAATAGGTGCTCAGTCACAACAAAGTAAAATAAAAGTGGAGTCATATGTGCAATTGCATATATAACTTTATATGTATTGTATGAATGATTGTAATGAATTACTGAATTATTTTAATATAGTGATATTCGATGTTGTGTACCTATTATACATGTTAAAATGTGATGAAAGGTGTTGTAGTATACAAAATTGTATAATGTGATATACTTTTGAATTTGGTTTCATACCTATGATGTTTGTGTTCTGACATTAGTGAGCACATCGATGATGATTCACTCACTGAGTTCGCAAACTCATTAAAATTGCAACGTTGATTTTCAGGTACAAAGGAGACCTAGCATCTAAGGCAATCTAGTAGAAGTTTAGTATTGTCAATTTTTTAGAACAAGAATGGCTCAAAGGACTAGTTAGCTAATATTTTAGGAGTCTAGTAGATTGTGTTTATTTACTTTTCTCATTTTATGTAGAACATTTTGTAAAAGAGTAGTAAACTCTTAAATGTTATTCGTAATGTAAATATATGGATTATAAAGTGTAAGTTATATAAAGTGTAAGTTATGTTTGTGAATGAAATGGGAAAAGTTTATCTTTTGAATACTTGTGTTATATATGATGCCATAATAAGTTATGTGACTGTTCTAATGTGTCATTCTCATAAGGCACGATCTCGAATATCCTCTAGATGTAGGACATATGCTCTATGGAAGTGGTATGTTACAAATTTTGGTATTAAAGCATGGTTTAGCATCTATAAGGACATATATAAGCATTTAAACCTGACATATAGTGAGAGGCTCATATGGTAATCACACTTATTGTTTGTTATAGGTCATCCCCTATAGGAGATCAAGTGGCAAAATCAGCTGACCTTGAATCTATAGGATCCAATAGAGAGCCTGCTAGGACCTGCTTCCAGAGCCCAGCATTTGGAGTCATTAAACCGAAACAATACTTGTCCTTAACCATATTGAACCTATTTTGGGATAATTAGCATAACTTTCTCTATAAATATCTTATTAAGGTATTCTTTTAATGGTTCGAAATAGGACTTCAAGATCTACAATTTTTATGAAGACCTTGAAGATAGATTCTATCATCTAGAGGGACAAAAGTGGACCAGACGATAGGATCAGATGAAAACAGACAAAGGGTCAAATGAATTGGAAAAATTATCATAAATTTCTCTAGAGATATAAGATTAAGGTGTTCTTTAGATGGTTCGAAAGAGAACTTCAAGGTCTACAACTTTTATAAAGATTTTAAAGACAGATTCTATTATCTACAAAATTTGACCAAAAGAAGTAAGATAAGCAGTGCATAGAAGATACACATCATCACCAGAGGACACGTCATTGCCAAACGACACGTCATGACCATACGAAACGTCATCATCAGACGACACGTCATCATCAGATGACACATCATCACCAGATGATATGTCATCACCAGACAACACTTCATCACCAGACGATACAATCTATACTCCTGAGCATCTCCACTTATAAGGACTATAACTTTCAACTCTGATGTCTAAAAATTTCATACTATATACCATTGGAAAGCTAGAAAGATAAGCTACAACTTTTCAGAAGGAAACTTTGACTAGTTTAGTACAAATTAGTCCAATTTTTCCCCTAAAATCAACACAAAATTTCTACTCCTATGAAAGACTTGAAGTATGACATGTACAATTACAAAAGAAATATGCACATACACCTGGGGAACTTTTCAATTCTAAACTCATTTGCTAAATCAAAAAAAGGTTCATACATAACTTTAATTTCATATTAATATTATAATCAAAAGGCTTAACAAAAAATACAACATACATAGGATGCTCAATGTTTAACATGTTTATAAAGCTATCCAAAAATGATCGAACTAACTTATTTACAAATGTTTCTAATATCTTGTAGTTTTTGATGCCTTGCAAGGATTGCTAACCTTCTCGTTTTAATAGTGGGGTGACCTACATAGCTCAGTGGCTAATATATTTATAATCATTGGCAATTGATTACAAATTCAAGCATATGTATATATATATATATATCTAGCAATTCGAGCATTCTCAATCTATTCTAGCAATTTAAGCTTTTGATCAATTTAACTTAAACTTATAACACACAGCATAGACTTTAGCCATTAAACATAACACTCAACTATGCACCATACTCGACAATTTAAAAATGCAATGCATAAATAAATATTTCGAGAGTTCCGTAGAACGAAACGAAGAAACCAAAGTTTACACCGTAAATAAAATGAGTCCAAATTCTCAGGATCTCGTGGCCTCAAGTAGGCAGTCGAGAGAAGGCTATGGGTCAACGTGTACCTGACTAATGAAATGGGTTCCTCCCTTGCCCAGTCATAGCCAATTTATGCTCAATTCAATTATATGCTCATACTTTCATGCTTTTTCTTCTTTTCATCTAATTCAAAATGTTATAACCTTTTTCAAGGTATAACATAATCACAATGCATCAAGCATTTCCAAACATTCACAATTATTTCAATTTCAAACAAATCAATTTCAAACAAGTCAACATATACACACATAGGCAATAATTTTCCTAATTACACAATAACTATAAATGCATTACCCACCGAATTAGCTTACAAAAATCTAAGTCAAGCTTGTCTTTCCCTTTGCTCTTGGGTAGGAATCTCTTGGTTTCCTAAAACAACCAAGATTCCATTCAAAACAACATTCCAATAAAATTCTTAAACTTTAAAAAACAAAAAAATTGCAACAAACACAAACTAAGCTCAAATCTAACTTACCCATAGTCCATCTAGGTTAGAAAAACTAAGACCCAGTTTAGAAACCCTAAAATCAATTGGGTACTCCTAATTCATCTTCTTCCAACACAACCTTTCATTCTCTACACAAACCCTTTTTTTTCTCTAACTCCTTCATCCTCAACACAACTCATTCCTTTAATAAAGTAATAAGAAAAGATGGTTAACCTACCTTGATTTCTCTCCTTTTTTTCTTTCACCGAAACCTCTCTTCTTCTCTCTTATTTTTGTTTTTCACTCTTTCCTCCCTTCAATTGACGTTTCTCTCCTTTTAACAAGCAAGACAACATATTCTTCTTCCATTTCTACCCTTAATGAGCCCAAAAAGTCTATCTTACCCTTCTTTATAAGCTTATGTTCTTTTATGCTTAAGTGATCTCCCAAAAATGTCCTTGAACATCCTTATTACATCAACACTTTAATTCCACTTTTCCATTCAATAAATCCTACTAACTTTGACATAATTATAACTCTAAAAATTAAATCTATCAAAACCTCAAATTTATTTTAAATCATGCTTAAATTAAAGAAAAAATTTCAAGATCCAACAGAGTTGCTAGTACCTTAGCTTGAACAAATGCCTCAGAGAATTTCTAAGAGGAGAGAAAGGAGAGGTATGATAAACTTAGAAAGCAAGGGCTTGTAGACTGCTATAGAAGTACAGACCCTATTGAGGCAGAAGGTTAGTTGGAAAGAACAGAGCGGGTGTTTAATTAGATAGACTACGAGTCTAATGAATTGACTATGCAGTCTCATTACTACAAGGTTCAACTTATCAATGGTGGAAGACTATTCTCGGTAGTTCTGCCCAACCTTATAGATTAACATGGGAAGCCTTCCTAAGGGTATTTAAGGATAACTATATGCCAAAGATCTATCTGGATAGGAAGATGAAGGAGTTTCTAGATCTAAAACGGGGAAGTCTTATTGTAGTCGAGCATGAGCTGCAGTTTAATGAGTTAATGGGCTATGCTACTGCTTTGATTTCAACTAAGAAAGATAAGTGTAGACGATTTGAGGATGGACTGAATATAGAGATTAGAATGAGGTTGATTATCACTAATTTGAGTAGTTTTACTAAGTTGAGAGCTGCTTCAATTTAAATAGAAAAATTATTGAAAGACATGCAAAGAGAGTGTAGGTAGGAATTTAGAATTAAGAGACATGGTGAGTCTCAAATTAATGCTGGCAGGATATTTAGTAAACGCTAGAATAGATCATTCAAATCACAGACTAAATCAAGACAGCCAAAATTTAGATCAAGAGGCAGTTTTGTTCATACTGGTCGTGGTAATGGTCAAGTATCAGGAGGGCAGACACAACAGATGCTTGCTTGTGAGCATTGTGGAAAGAAACATAGTGGAGAATGTTGGAAAGATATATGGAGCTTGCTTTTGTTGTGGCTCTTTTAAGCACCAGATTAGAGACTGTCCCACGACTTTGGAAACATAGTCTAGAGTGAGAGGAGGATCAATAACTGAGACAACTGTCTAGTAAAGTAGAGCTAGTGGAGCAAGACAGAGAGGTAGAGGTATAGGCAAAACAAGTTCAACAAGTCCTAATGTTAGGATTGAGGTGTGGAGTAACCAACCACAATCGCAGGCCAAGATCTTTGCTATTACTAGATAGGAGACATAGAATTCTCCAAAAGTTATTGCAGGTGTGTTACATGTTTTTCAATTTGAAGCATTTGTATTGTTAGGTCTAGGATCTACATATTCATTTATCACACCACATTTGGCATCTAAACTGCATTATGAGAGAAAGATGTTGAAATGTGACTTAGAGGTGAGTACACCGGTAGGTAGTACTATAGTGATTAGAGAAGTGTGTAAAAGGTATATTATTCGGGTTGACCAGGACGAATTGAAAGTCGATTTGACAGTATTGCAATTGAAAGAGATAAATCTCATTTTAGGTATGGACTAACTTACTGGACAAAAGGTTGTGATGAACTGCTATACTAAAGAAGTCATTCTTAAATCTCTTAATGAACTAAGGATTATATTTTGAGATGTTAGTCAAGCAGTGCCAGCCAGATTGATTTTATCAATGATTGCTTTTAGGTTGATTCAAAGTGGATATGAGCCTTATCTAGCCTACGTGATTGATACCGAATTGAGCAGACAGTATAGGATATTCCTGTTGTTAGGGATTTCTTAGATGTGTTTCCTACTGAATTATCAGGTTTACCCTTAAATAGGTAAACGGAGTTCATAATTGGCCTTGTTCCAAGTACTGCTCCTATATCTATTCCTCCGTATAGGATGGTACCTATGGAACTTAAGACTCAGTTGCAGGAGTTGTTGGATAAGGGTTTTATCAGGCCTAGTGTGTTACTTTGGGGAGCTCCAGTTATGTTTGTGAAGAAGAAGGATGATACTTTGAGATTGTGCATTGATTATAGACAACTGAATTGAGTGGCAATGAAGAATAAATATCATTTACAAAATAGTTGATTTACTTGATCAGTTGTAAGGAGCTCAGGTGTTTACTAAACTAGATTTGAGATTAGGATACTATCAATTGAAGATAGCAGAAGCTGATGTACCAATGAATGCATTCAAAACTAGGTATAGGCACTTTGAGGTGATGCCTTTTGGATTGACAGATGCTCTGGCAGCTTTTATGGCATTGATGAATAAGGTATTCTAACCTTATTTAGATCATTTTTTGATTGTATTTATAAACGATATTCTGGTATACTTGAAGAGTAGAGAGGAACATTATGAACATTTGAGGTTAGTCTTACAGATAATGAGAGAGAAGCAATTATACGCCAAGATCAGTAAGTGTCAATTTTGGCTTGATCAAGTGGTATTCTTGGGTTACATAGAATTTGGACAGGGCAAATAGGTGGACCCAAAGAAAGTTGAGGCATTGATGAAGTGGAAAGCCCCAAGAAATGTATCTAAAATTCAAAGTTTTCTTGGACTAGCAGGATACTACAAGTGGTTTGTTGAGGGTTTTCATTGATCTCAACCCCTTTGACAAAGCTTATAAGGAAGAATGTACCTTTCAGATGCAGTGATGAATGCCAAAGAAGATTTGAGGAACTAAAGCATCGGTTAACTACAACATCGGTGATAGCTATTCCATCAGGATTTGGAGGTTGTGTCTTGTATAATGATGTTTCACTAGGGATTAGGATGTGTTTTGATGCAGTATGGCGGAGTGATTGTATATGTTTCGAGATATTTAAGGTCTCATAAGTTCAACTATCTGATTCATAAGTTATAGCTTGTTGTAGTGGTGTTTGCTTTGAAGATTTGGAGACATAATTTTTTATTTTGAAACATTTTCAAATATTTATAGATCATAGAAGTTTGAAATATTTGTTGAGTCAGAAGGAGCTAAATATGAGACAACGATGGTGGATTGAATTGCTTAAAGATTATGATTACGTAATAGAGTATCATTCTAGTAAACCTAATGTTGTGGTTGATGCATTAAGAAAGAAAACTAATAGCAGTGTAGTATAGATTCAGACACCAAGGTTACCAAACCTAGTTCAACCAAGAGTATTAAATGTTGAGTTAAATTTGGGACAGAATGAAATATTGTTAGCTATATTGAACCTTAGGCCGGTATTGTATTAAAGGATCAGAAAAGTCAAAGCAAGGATCCAAAATTAGTGAAGCTTATTGAGAAGTTAAAACAGAATTCAAATTATGAGTTTGAATTGAGAAATGATACATTGTGGTTGAACTAGAGATTATGTGTACCTGATGTTGAAGATTTGAGGAAAGAAATTTTGGAGGAAGCTCACATAACAGCCTATGTTATGCATTATGGTATTAACAAGATGTACAGTATTTTGAAACAACATTTTTGGTGGGCAGGGATGAAGCAAGTGGTGGAGTATGTTGCTAAATGTTTGACATGCCAACAGATTAAGGCAAAGCATCAAGCTCTAGTTGAAACGTTACAGTCGTTACCTATTCTGGAGTGGAAATGGGAGAGGATTACTATGGATTTCATTATGGGTTTGTTGAGGACTCCAAGGCAACATGATGTTATATGGGTCATTGTTGACAAATTAACAAAATCATCTCATTTCTTACCTGTGTGAGAGAATAACACACTGGATTAGTTAGCTCGAAGGTATGTAAATGAGATAGTGAGATTATATGGAATTCCAATATCTATTATATCATATCGGGATCCCATATTTACTTCTAGATTTTGGGGTAGTTTATAAACAACATTGGGTACAAAGTTGAACTTTAATAAAGACGAACATAGTGAAAGAACTATTAAGACTATTGAGGTATGCTTAGAGCTTGTGTTTTGGAGTTCCAAGGATCATTATGTAGCTCTCATTGAATTTGCATATAATAATCACTATCACAGTAGTATTAGTATGGCTCCATATGACGAATTATATGGCGGAAAGTGTCATTCACTTTTGTATTGCAATGAAGAGGCTCTAAGAATTGTTAAAGGCCCAGAAATTGATTCAAGATACTATTAATAAGGTAAAATTGATCCGTAGTAAGATTAAGGCAGTTTAAGATAGGAAAAAAAGTTATGCAGATAAACACTGGAGAGATATGAAGTACCAAGTGGGAGATAAGGTGTTTCTGAGAGTATCACCTTAGCGAGGAGTGCTAAGGTTTGGTAAAAATGGTAAGTTAAGCCTTAAATACATTAGTCCATATGAGATTACTAAGAAAGTTGGACCATTGGCTTACAAGTTAGCATTACCAGCAGAGATGGCTCAGATATATAATGTGTTTATATACTCAGGAGATATCGGTCAAATCTGACACAAGTGTTACCAACAAAGGATGTTGAAATTGTAAATAATTTGAGTTATGTTAAGGAGCCAGTTAAAATAGTGGGTTATCAGACTAAACAACTGAGAAACCGAATGATCCCATTGGTTAAAGTCCTTTGGAGGAATCATTCAAGGGAAGAAGCCACATAGGAAACTAAGGAGAACATGAGGAATCGGTATTCCCATCTATTTGATCAATCAGGTGAGAATTTTGAGGACAAAATTTCTTAAGGAGGAGAATTGTAATAGCCTATTTTCATATTAAGGGTTAGAACCTTAGACTATTGCACATAAGTAATATCATTAAGAATTTATAAAATGCATTTAATTCACATGCATAATATTCTTATAAACACATGAATCATGATTTAGGAAACATTGCAAAGATTGTATGTGCACTCAATTGACATATTCCAGGGTATAAAAGGTTTAAAATGATTATGATATGAATTGTGAATTGTTTATGTCTTAAATTTTGGTTTGGTAGATTATAATTAGTAAATTTGGAATTAATTGTTACAATCGGAAAATTGATGAATTAAAATGTACGTTTAGCTTAGGAAAAGATAAGTTAACACACGAAAAATTAGGATGACTAAGCCTATGAAAATGAGTGACATTTGGCATGGAAAATTTTGTGGCAATTAGCATAGGAAATTAATTGACATATGGCAACAATGATTGAGTGACAAATGACCTAGAATATTGATGACATTTGGCAGCTTATATATGGGACAAATGGAATGCATGCCTAATGACATATGTCATTCAAACATGGTGACACCTTGCTCCTAGTTGAATTAAGCTAATGCAGAAAGTGTTTCTGTTGGAAAATTCGCCATCTTCTTCTTTGCTCTCCACTGAAACTTGTTTCTATCTCACATCTCTGTATTCTAGTTTAAGTCTTACTAAATTGCCACACCAAATCCATACTTTTACTCTTGATAAAGTTAGGTAAAGAATTAGAACAATGTTGTTCTTGTTATGGTCTTTTTTCCTTATCAAAAACTAACCTATTTCCACCTTGAATTTGTGATGATATTGCATGTATGGAGTGCTAGGTTAACTTGATGAATTGAGGTGGAACTTGAGCTAAACAAGTAAGTAAAGTATTGATATTTATGGCATGTTTTAATAGAAAGATTATGATGATTGAATTCGGATGGATTGTATATGATGTTGATGATGAAATGTGTTGGAATATGATATGAAATGTGATGGAATATGATGGATGAACTTGCATGCTTGTATGCTTTATTCTTGATGTATAAAAACTGTGGGTTATAGGTTGTTATATGGATGAATTAGATTGGGATTTGAAGTATAATGAAGGTGAATTTATGATTTAAAAAAAGGTGTTAGTGTAGTGTTCTTGAAATGGGAAAGAACTAGGATTACATGTACGATAGTGAATGATAGTTTCTATTTTGTTTTAATGCATGAAAGACAATAGTTTATGATTTGCTAATTGAATAATTTTAAGTTTTAATTGGAGATGGAATTAATGAGGAATTAGAGTATAATTAAGGTATAATTGAGGTATAATTAATGGACTATTATGAAGATGTTTTGAATTTAGTATAAAGGTGTTAAAATATGAAAATTTTGAAGGAAATGGATGGTGAACCTTGGGTTCACTCAGCCCATGATCATGGAAGCTGCATTAGCTCCTTTCCCCGATCGTGGGCAATGCTTTGAAGTGAAAAAAAATCTTTTTTGTGTGATTGTTGAATTAACTAAGGATAAGTCACTTTACTTTGTTGCATTTGGACTTAATTGGGGCTTGAAATGAACTTAGATAGTTACTTGATTAATTGGTTAAGGGTTTAAAAAGTTTAGGTTGTTAATTGATGTTATAACTTAAGGAATTAATTGTTTTGATATCAATGTATCTAAATCTGGAAATTATAAGTTGTTAAAGGAATAAAGGAATTCTTATTAATACAAATGTGATATTAGTAATGTATTAGGAATGAATGAATGAGAATTAGGAAATTGTGTAAATATTTATATAATGTTAGAAAAGGGTTGGTGAATGTACAGTTGATAAATTTAGAATAATCAAGTTTACTTAAGGTATAAACCTAATTGCAAACTAGTTATATCCAAGCTATGATGTATGAACGGTTAAGATTTGTGAATAAGGATACATACCCGAAAAGTCAATTGAACATGCATTGAGCATGACACATATACATGTGTATGACTGAATATTTACATGATTGATCAACTTCGTAATATGTAAAATTTGGGTGTATTGTATGACTAAAGAAGGAAAAATTGATCGTCAGCATTCAGAAATTACTGGGTCATTAAAGCAATAGCTTATATGGAGTGTACTGTAGGTTAACCTAGATGCTTTCTCACTATGATTGATTTGCTTTTGTTTAAATTTCAGTTATTGAATTGTTACTTTTATGATTATGATAATTCTGGACATTATTTGTTCGAGAAGTTTGATATTTAGGAATGTATTGGAATTGCTTTCAAATTGTATATGTAATACTAAACATGTACTCAATTGAATGTGGAATGCCGGACTCAGATCCAAAGAATTTGATAAATGACATGAGCACATTGAATGAAAAATATTGATATCATATTATGTGAATTGATGCATTTCATTACATTGATATGCATGATCAGATAAAAGAGTTGTGACCGGAGTGACTAACTTGAAAAAGAGTTTTAAGCTCAGGATGTGCACAAAGAGTCACAGGCTCAATTATTAATAAGCTTGGTATCTATAAAGGGTACGAGTCAGTAAATGAAATAAGCCCGGCATCCATAACAGATACGGGACAATAAATAGGCGCTCGGTCATAACAAACTAAAATAAAAGTGAATTCATATGTGCATTTGTATATATAACTTTACATGTATTGTGTGAATGATTGCAATGAATTACTAAATTATTTTAATAGAATGATATGCGATGTTGTGTACCTGTTATACTTGTTAAAATGTGATAAAGGTGTTGTGGTATACAAAATTGGATACTGTGATATGCTTATGAATATGTTTGTGTTCTAACTTGAGTTAGCACATCAATAACGGTTCATTCATTGAGTTCGCAAAATCAAAATTGCAACGTTAATTTTTAGGTACAGGGGAGACCCAGCTTCTAAGGCAATCTAGTAGAAGTTTAGTACTGTCAATTTTCAGAAACAAGAATGGCGCAAAGGTCTGGTCAGTTGATATTTGAGGAGTCTAGTAGATTGTGTTTATTTACTTTTCTCATTTCATATAGAACATTTTGTAAAAGAGCAGTAAACTCTCAGATGTTTTTGTTAATGTAAATATATGGATTATGAAGTGCAATGAAACAATGTAAGTTATGTTTGCAAACGAAATGGGAAAATTTGATCTTTTGAATATTTGTGCTATATGTGATGCCATAATAAGTTATGCGACTATTCTACCATGTCATTCTCATGCGTTATGTTCTCAAATATCCTCTGGATGTTTGACATATGCTCTATAGAAGTGGTACGTTACAGCGTTTCCTAAATCTCAATATGCCTTTCCAAAGGGAAATCTTAAGAAATGCCATATCTCTAATTTCAAATGCAAGATCCCTATCATGATTGTCTGCATAGCTTTGCTGTCTATCCTGAGCTATTTTTTATCTGTCCCGAATAATCTAAACTTTATCTGTTGTCACTTGCACAATTTCGGGACCTATCATTTTCCTTTCACCTACCTCATCACAACATGTTGGAGTTCTGTATTTTCTTCCATAAAGTGCCTTATAAGGAGTCATGCCAATGCTAGCTTGATAACTGTTATCGTAGGCAAATTTTATCAGTGTTAGGTGTGTGTCCCAACTCTCCATGAACTCCATGACACAGGACCTAAACATATCCTCAAGTGTCTGAATAGTTCTTTCTGACTGGCCAACCGTCTGAGAGTGAAAAGTAGTGCTAAACTTCAAACGTGTACCTAAGACTTTCTATATGTTGGGCCAAAATCTTGATGTAAACTTAGCGTCACGGTCTAAGACAATAGAAATCTACATACCATAGAGTCTTATTATCTCATCCACATACAGCTGGGCTAACTTGTTTAAGTGATAATTATTCTTAATTGAAACGAAATGTGTGGATTTGTTAACTTGTCCACAATCACTCATATAGTATCGTGTCCCTTCTGACTTCAAGAAAGTCCTACAATAAAATTCATAGTAATCTTCTCCTGCTTTCATTTTAGGATAGAGAGGGGTTGCATTAATCCTACAGGCTTCTGATGTTCTGTTTTTACTTGCTAACAGGTTAGATACTTAGAAATGAACTATGTTATTTCCTTTTTCATCCCTCTCCACCAATAGTATTCTTTCAGAGTGTGGTACAGTTTTGTATTACCCAATGAATAACATAAGCTAAGGAGTGAGCTTACTCTAAGATCTCTTTCTTTAATTGTTCTACATTCAGTACACATAATCGTTGCCCTCTCATCACTATACCATCTTCCTTGATAGTAAGATCCATTCCCTACCAAGTCTCAAGCCGATCTTTATAAACTTTTCAAATTTCATAAGCATGCGGTATTGCATCTCTTCAGCCTTGCTTCTTATATATTATAAACCATTAAACAGATTAAATAATCTACAAGTTACAATATGAATGACGAGGACAATTAGACAAAGTGTCTGTTGAATAATGTTAGTTTGGTTAAGAAAACCAAATATATATAAAGAGTCAAAGAATGACAGGGACAGTGTTATAAGATTTCTTTTTGGACTGTATAGATAAATTACGTGAAGGAATCTTCAAGTTCTCAACGATCCAGTACAAATTTTAAAATCCATAGATTCTCTAAATAGTAACTGCGATACAGTATGCAATCTCCGTTTTCTTTTCCCTCTTCCATATTGTTTTTAGACCAAAAGAGGACAAAAGTTTGTGTTGGTAATTGACTTTTGAATCAAACATCGCAAGCTTCCAGACAAAGCTTTTCTTCGACTAAACAGTTGCCTCCAAGCCGTATTATTTATGCAACTCTTCACTCAATCAGTCTTCTTGTTTTTCTTCATTTTGGGATTGTACGGGTCACTTCCTGTATGGGCTCGAGCTCGAGTTCTTATCTTTTTGAGAAGAGAGGATAGCATCAATGGCTTCCTTCACCTGAGAAATATCAGGCGCTTTTCCACCATGGGCCGGCCAAAATTCATCCGTAGCCAACACCTACGGTAAGAAAGAAAGTCTGTCATTTTCATTCAGTACTGTATGCTTCAAGTCTACAATAAATAGAAAACAAAATTGAGCAAAATTCAGGATAAAGACAAAACAATTGAAACCATTACTTTTACTTGCAGCTGAAGAAACTTGACGTAACTAATGGCTTTTTCCAACATGGTAACCAAGTCAACCTGTTGTTCAAGGGAATTGAAGAATAGTGAGACTAATTAAGAAAATAATTATTGATATAACAAAGCACTGGTGTCGCTGAGTCGTTACCTTGGAGCCGTTAGGCACCAACTCCTGCAAGATCTTCAGCCGCTCGCTAATCCTTTCACGACGTACCTGTTAATACGTAAACACCAATTCAATCTTGATACTGATAAATTTATATTTTCTGAAAAGAAATGCATGTAATTTATTGCAGTAAAACTATAACCTTGGCTGCAATGCTCTGGGGATCTTTGGACGCAACTGATTTAGACTTTGGCTTTTTGGTTGCATTATTGCATTGTTTCTTCAAAGTTTGCGCACTCTCTCCCTTTAACAAAAAAGCTTTGTGAATATTCTTAGACATTTGATGAAATTTGAAAGATTCAGTAACGGAAGATTTAAAGTACCGTATTGTGTCTCTTGTGGAAGGTCGAGTCTTGTGTTCCGAACTCCTGGATGCTGTCGCTACCTTTAGTTCCTTCAGGGTATAAGTACAACCAATCACAATAATTTTCACTCTCAGGATTGCTAATGGAGTTGTAGCTGCTAGCTCTTTGAATACTGTTGAAATTGGCCGCCATGCGAGAATCACTACCACATTTTGGATTCATATGTTTCCACTGCTTGTTGCCATTCAAGTCACCCTCCCAATTTGGGCAGTAGTCTCCCTGACTACTGCCTTGAGAAACACTTTTCTTTCGCTCGAAGCTAAGCAAAGATTCATTCACATGCATTAAGCCATCATAACCATGCCTGAAGTTAATCAAAGACTGAGCTTCTTCAGTTGGATTGTTTGTGGCCTGAAACACTAACTCGTTAGAATTTGCACTGCTAGGACTTCCGAGGGAAGAAGAAGACTGGCTCATTGCCAAATTCTTGATGATAAGCCCGTTTGTCTTCTCAAAGCTGCTGTCATCTCCTTCTAGCTCTCCCTTATGCAGTTCACCAAAGCCATAAGCTCCTAGAGGGGGAAGATCTTCCATTAAATCTCCATTATAGGCACAGGTTTGAACCGAAACCACATGGTCCTGGGTAAGTGCCATCTGGGAGAGGGAATGAAGTGGTACAGAGGTTGCTTAGGTCTTAGGTCAGATAGACAGGTATAAGAAGAAAGACAAGTTCCTTGAGGCCTATTTGTAGTTGTATTGACCCAAAAAAAGATTATATATTTTTCTTGTAATTTGGGTTTTCCTCACTTTGCTGAGTGATTACTGCACTCTGCGCTTGAGAATGGTTGGAATTTATAAGGATTAACTAGTAACTGGAACCAGAGATATGTAACATATTTTAAGGCAAGTAATGAACTAGCAAAACACTTATTTTATCTTTCGCATTGGGATTGTTAGCTGGCAGAGAGGTGAATAGGAAACGAAGAAAGATGAGTGTAAGTAATTTACAGAGAAAAAAGCAAAAGCCTCGCCGGATCTTTCGCCATCCCCACGTCTTTCCAGATTCCCATGTAGGGTTTTAGTGTCATTTTCAAGAACTTGGATAACATTGGTAGGTTGCTTCCTGCTACCTTCAGCACGTGGACTCATGCTGTCTTTTATATGTTACATTCCATGCTGGTGTGTACGCCACCTATTCATGCAGAGCTTTTCTTATAAAAATTATTGAACCCAACAATGGATTGGTGATCAAAATGAAATAGAACCATCAGCTGGAATTGTTCAAAGTACGCATTTAGTTCACTCTTTTCACATGTGAGCATGTTATCGGATTGACAGTAGTGCGTAGCCAGTAACTATGGACTGCCGAAGATTCGATTGAAAAGACAAACACGACCGTGGGTTTTGAGATCTGCAATTAATTGTGATTTTGATGATTGATTACTATTACTTAAGGTTTGTTGAATCCTCTCATAGCAGAAATTGTTCTCAATCGTAAATTGCTAGGATTGAAATTATAACATATACGGCAGCATATGGTTAATGAAATTATTTTCTAAAAATCGATAAATATAGTTCAAAAAATAAACTTGAATAGCTTTGATAAAAAACAAAACACATCTTCACACTGTAATTAACAAGGATCTAAATAGCAGTTGCTTTTCTCGGCTTGTCTTAAATATCCTTCCCATACTCCCCGGATGAAATGCAAAGGCTGTAGAGACGAGCTACAATGTTGTACATCCTTGCTGTTGGATTCTCCTCAGAAAGATCTGATAAAAGTGACGGAGGCAAATTATAAGGGTTCAGATGCTACCACAAAATACTAGTAAGATAAGTATTCAAAGCTTTAATTGATCTTTCATTTAAATTTGGACTAGTAAGAAGCAACTTTCCATTCAATGTCTTCAATTGGTTCAATCTGTTCCTGGATATTACGTTTTATAAAAGAAGGGCTCCTTTGTTAAGATAGAGGCCCAATGCTTATTTAAAAGATCACATCTCAATCCGTAGTGGTTGGGTTTAGGCTCAGCATAACAATTCATGTATTTTCTCATGTCTTTAAATTTCCTTTTATAATAGTAACAGTATATAAACATTATAAATTGTTTAATCAGAACTATTTCAGAATGCACATGTAAAACTTAGAAGGCGCACACTGCATGTTTATGATATTTTCGACCCTATTCTATTTTTTTCCATTAAGAAAAATCTATCAAAAAAATTAAAAACCTATTGGCGCTGACGGTGCGCAAATCGGACCTCTATTGTTCCCCAATTAAACAAAACAGTGATTAAAGGCTCCATTACCCGGGGTCACGTCAATTTCTCGTCTCAAAATTTTCAATTTCTCACAAAATGAAATTCAATGTGTTACCAATCCGATGCCTCAAGAATCAGGTCAATCGGACGTCGGACGGAAAAGAAATTGACAAAAGAAACCAAAATTCAAATT
>JANTPM010000002.1:21828625-21846855 GCA_025434745.1 Erythroxylum divaricatum
TTAGTTACATAATATCCTCAAAATATAAATTAATCATCCAAAATATTGTGCAATTTATCGACACAACTATAATATCCACCATTTCATTACTACAGTATTTTATATTTATATTTATACAAATTAAATTATTAGTATTAACATACTATTAACATTTCTAATATTTTTAAAGGATTCATAGGATATTTTTAATGTAAAATCAAGTTAATATATGATTTATGATAAAATAGTCACTTGATTTTTTTTATTTATTACTTAAGTACAACATTACCAATTAATAAAACTCATTATATTAAAATTTTATTTTTTAGTCAAGATTACCAACTTATAACGAGGTGAATACTACTAACTTTTTTTGTGAGCGAACACAAATTTGCCAACAACAATTGGACATGATACTTGCAATTTGTTATAAGTGCAAATTTATAATAAAAAAAGTATTATTAAGATCAAAAACTGATATTTGATATTCTAAAAATTTTAAACATACTAATCTAACAATTATAACTGTAATTTTAACATAATTATATTCATCATAAAAATAATAATTGTTAATTATCATAATTAAAGTTAACTGCCATTAATATAATAAATTTTGTAAATAAATAATTGACATCAATAACACTTTTATAATTAATAAATGGTTATGTGCCAAAATTTTAAATAATAATTTATGATTTTATAATATTTATTAATATACGTGTGCGTGTTTCTGTGTGTATGTAAGTGTGTGTTACGGTTTGGGGTTAGGTATTAAATTAATTGTGTTGTAAATATACTGGGACGGGTGTTCCACGGCTCGTCCCGACCTGAGCCGACGTTCCTGAGCTTTGAACTTGGCTTCTAAAGATGTCAGCTTGACAAAGCATAATTAATTCGATCCTGAAACATGTGATTTAGATTATCGTCACATGAAGTTAGGTGATGATGGGATTAATAAAATCATTACCTGATTGTTTTCATTAGCTAATACTGTATGATGGTGGTAAGCAGAAACATGTTGATAATACTGACCTATGCTTGACATGTGTTCTCTCATAATTGTTATATTATGCCAAACATATAGTATCACTTTGATATGATGACGGAAATGCATGGAAGTTTGGAAAGTATCACAAGTTAGAGACAGAAAAAAAAAAAGTAGGTTATAATTACTATAAATACTAGATGCAACAGCTACAAGTTACATCCTGAGATAGCTTATCACAATTTCTTACGTTAAACAGCATAGTCCGACCAAAATGTGTCCACTTACTAGAAGGATTACATTAATTTAAGATTTTCTTTACATCAGCTCAGATGTTTTCTTAATTCAGCACTACTCTTGATTGAAGAACAAATACTTAACTTGAAACGTTTAATCATAATTAAACAACTATAATTTTTAGGTAGTGTTTACTTAACTAAAGAACTGTATATTTTAAATTTTAAATTCTTATGATGTACACATACATTTATGCAAAATTTTACATTATTTAATGTCTCAATATCTCAATATTTTTAAGGATTTGATTGTATATTCTTACCCATCTACAATCTACATCCCTTCTCCGATCAAAGCAATTATGTCAATCACCATGTTAGTTTATGTCCTATAATCAATCAGTTTGATTGTGGTTTAGCGAAAAAATAATTTAATGATATTTTTATCTTGTACATATTAAGATATATATAATAAATTCCATAAAATTATACACTATAAATAAAATTACGGTGAGATTACAATTAATAAATTTATATCTCATTTATTTACTATCCCTAAATTGTTCATAATCATTATTCTATTAAGACTGAACAATAATAGAACGTTTAAAAAAAACTAGCAATTGTTATAATTTTTCTTATGAAGAAAGTAGTTGATTTCATAAACTAAAGTATAAAGATCCTTAAACCAACATGTGGGTGCTTGTTAGAGAACAAATTTACTAAAATAACTCAATATAAAAATTCATTTGGATCATTACTTATATATCTACAGAAATTTTCTTTGTGGTGATTGTACAAGTGATCATTTGACTTGAGTTTTTTAAAGTTATCTTGTATAAAAATTACTAAGTTTTGATACTTCTTATTACCTATTATAATAATGGGTAGTTCAGTCGGTAGCTGAACTATATGTAGGTAGTCGAATGATCAAGATAAGATTTATTATCCTAAAGTAATTAGGGAGAATGTTCTGTTGTTCTCAATTAGTATTGATTTGGGAAATCCTTGGCCAAGGTGTGAAATGAAGTTTTGTAAATATTTCATAAATGTTATTAATTGAAATAATAGCTAATGGTGGAAAACTAATGTGATTAGATTCACAATTGAATATACATTAATTACATGCTTTATGTCTAATCGATACATTATATGATGCAAAGATTGATTATACCAAAAAAAATCATGCATATACAATTAATCAAAACTGCGTTGACATTCCTAAATATTTGGGTGGTCATTATATGTTATTAGATATTAATCTTATTCTATGATTATAAATTGTTTAATTAGAAAATTAAAGATAAATTAAAAGAAGTTTTAATTTATATAATTTTAATTATGAATTAGAATTAGAATTTATATTCATTGTCAACATATTTGAGGACCTAATAGGTCTCGCATAAATAACGAGTTGAAGATAGTAAAGATAATTTGATCAAGTTGGACTTAATTATAAAGTTTGAAAAACTTTAAGATTAAATATTAAAAGGATCAATATAAGAGATTAGATCCTATATAGGCATAATTGTTATTTAATTAGAATTATTTGTAATTCTAAATAAATTTTAATTAAAATTATTAAAATATCCAAAACTTATTATAAATATTCTTAAGCTCTAATTGAGCTAGTACTTCTTGCTTAGTCATCTCTGTAAGAGTTATAAAATTTTCTCAACCTATTTTGTAGATATCTTTAGAGGCGGGCACTTGTACTACTACGGTGGTTGACATTTATCGATTTCGAAAATGATTTGAGGGAAACAATAAGAATATGATCAAGCTTCAGAATAAGGTACGAATTAAGATTTATGTTTTATTATGACTTAATTGTTAATCATTTTATAAAATTAATCTAATCTTGACTTTTAAAAAAATTAAAATACAAAAATATTTCATAATTATTCTACTGCGGTTAGGATTGGATCTGGTCCTAATTTTCTAAAAGTGATACCAAAGCTGATTTTAATCCTATAATTTGATTAAAATGGTTGATTGTTATTGATATTAAATTTTGGAATTGAAATTGCAATAGTAGCAAAAACTAAAATCAGGTTAAATCTGAGTAATTTTAGTCTAAAAGGTTTAGATTAAAAGTTTTGAAAACCTTAATTCAATTTAGAATTGAATCACCAATTTGATTGTTTTAAAATAAGTTTCATGAACTATTAAATACCCTAAAAGACCCTAGACCCAGAATATGAGTCTGGAAAAACAATGAATACCAACATTGTTGTAGAATTCTTGATAAGTTGGTTTACTTTACTGACAAACATAAGAGGCCGACAGCTACTGATCCCTATGATTATGGATGCTACTAGTTTATGTATTAATCATTTTATAAAATTTTAGTGATTATGGCTTTTCAAAAATCAAATAAAAAATTTTCATAACTATTTTGTTGCGCACAAGATTGGATTCCAATCCGATTTTAATAGAAAATGGTAGTCTTGTATGTTATTACTCATAGAATTTATCTACAATTCTGGTAAATAAATAAAATTAGAGTAAATTTGTAGAGAATTAGTGACTATAATTATTAATGCTAATTAAATGATGATGGTAAGAAAAATATGAAATATGATTAATTCACAAAATTAACAAAAAAGAGTAAATCAATATTGAAGGAAAATTATATTAGGGATTCATTCACTTATAAAGAATTTCAATTATCATACAAATTTGATTATCTAGATTAAAATAACAATTAACTTAAGGTATCTATGCCCTCTCTCAAGGCATATATGTACATTTAATTAGACAACTACCACACCTCAATACACACTTCAACTTAATCAAATTCAATAAGCATAGTTAATTTGTTTAGCTGTCACAATAGTTTAGGATATTTTTATTTTCTAGTGTTAACATGTTTATTCCCTTAGTGTATGAATTCTACCTCACCTCTTAGTTCTTCTTATAATTCTTAAATTTGAATCTATGATAACAACACATTAACTTAATAATTATGAACAAAGAGAATAAATTTAACCAACAACAACCAAATCATGGATTAATAATTGAAAGATCCTTACAAGCTACATCTTTAACCTTAACTAGATTTTTTAGCTACTAAACATAATGAAAACAAAAATTAACCAAAAGGTCTCAATATAAAGAATAGAATTTAAAAAGATGAAGATAAGTGTTAGTAATTTAATATTGCTATGGATCCTCCTTCAATGCCAAGAAACACTAAAACTATGAAAAAACAAAGTAAGGTGACTGTTAAAAACCTTCCAAAAGTCAAATAAATTAAATTAGTATTTATAGTTTGGGTTATAAAAGTAGTCCTAGAAAGCTTGAACTTGAGAAATAATATACCCTCATAAATTGTGCATAAGAATCTATGCTATTAACATCAGAACTAGTTTTGTTATGGAACTTTTATCCATTATAAAGTAGTATGTAGCTAAATACCAAGTTGTAACTAGCATCATTTTTGTTATATAACTTTGTATAAAACCATGACATGTTCAACATTAATTTTATTATACTTCTCAACCTATCTAAACTTTGCAAAAGACATTAGGGCTATCTCATTAACAGGTTTGCCACCTATTATACAATTTTCAACTAATTTCTCCATTTTTTGATATCTTTAAACTATAATTAAATTTTGAAATCTTTTGCAAAGTTGTTATTATCTTCCAAATGACTCTAAAAACTCCTTGATTGGATAACTATGGAGAAATTGACACTCAAATTTGTGTTTATCTCTCAAAATCATCAATTGTAAGACATTACTAAACATATGAAAACATTATAAAGTCAATATAAAATATGCTACAAAAGTGCCAAAGACCAAGTAATTCAATGCCAAATAATATGTAAAATATTTACTTACTAGTTTCTCTACTATAACTATCTTTAGCATTGGCTCCTAAAGCACTTAGCTACATGACTGACAAAGTCTATAGACCACTATAAAAAATATTTTCAATAGTAAACAACTATTCAATGGTCCTTGCTTCGTCAATTCTTCAAATCACACATAAAGTAGATTATACAATTATCAATTATCTTTAAACTTTCTCATTCATGACTAAAAATCTTGCTACCATTGAAGATCATGTTGCTAAAAAGGAACTTGTTCTCTGAATTTTGAATACTCGTCCATTAGATTATAAGTCACTCATTATAGCCGTAGAGAATCAGATGAAGTTCCTTTTCCATGAATAACACCTCTGATCAATCTTCCATCAACTAGTCATGATGTCACCAAAAATTGCATTTTTTTGTGAACACCTTCTCTAGCAAATGAAATTATGGTGGCTTTCATAGATGTAATCATCATTATAGCACTGTACAATAGCAATAAAATCCTAGTTCTCAATTTAGGAACTTTTGACAAGTAAACCATGTTAAGTCTTCTTATTGGGCCAAATCCTAAGCCTATTCATTCAACTTAAACATGAAGAAAAATATAGTGCAAATGTGTTTGATTGCTTATTGCATGTAGTATTATAAAAGTGCATACCTATATATACATAAGTATTAGGAAACTATAATTAAGAAGAATATGAAAATCGTTAATAATAATCAATTAGGCTCTCAAATTATATAGTCAAAGCACCTAAAAATATTAAAAATATCTTAGCACCTAAAAATATTAAAAATATCTTAAGATTACTCTGTGATGACCTCTTAAGCTTAAGAGTTGATCAATGGCGAGCTTGTCAAAAAGTTAGTGAAAGGATGTAGCAAATGAGGCTTTGGTTTTGACATCAACAATTTGAGTGGAAGCAGATATATAATAAATGAATAAAGCCTTCTTGATGACTAGATCACGAATAAAGTAAATATCTATCTCATTATGCTTTGTCTGAGGATTTGAAATGGGTTCCATAATAAGGAAATAACACACCAAAATTATCACACTCTATGGTGGGTTTGTGGTTGGATAAACCAATCTTGCTAAGTAGTCAAGTGATCCAGTAAAGTTCAATGACATCAAAGACAATACTCTGGTACTTAGCCCTCATACTAGAACGAACAATAATAGGTTATTTCTTGACTTTTTATAAAATAAGACTAGAACCAGAAAAATACAGTAGCTAGAGGTTGAGTGATGATCATTAGGACAACTAGTCTAATCAACATCAGAATAGGCATTAAAGGTGTGTGAGGTGGCTTTGGTTAGGTGAATGTTATAAACAACATCATTTTAAGTAAAACATCATCACTTGTAAAATTTAAATTAAAAAATAACTAAGCTTCAAGCGACTTAAGCTGGATTGTGCTCATGCCACATGCCTTAGGCTTAGCCTAAAGATTTTAGGCCTATCACTAAGTTCAATCTAATAAACATCAGTAGGGTAATAGAGGAATTAAGACACCTTTTTTTTGACAAATTTTGTGTTGGAGCAAAGAAGGAAAAGGTATTAAAGATTATCGTCAATGATATGGTATTTAGCAGTGGTAAAGATAAGAGTACCATGGTTTCCAAAAAATGTTAATGCTGGAGTGATATATGCAGGCATAAGGTTAGATGTGTTAAGATGTACACAGTGAAAAAGATCACAGGTATACTTAATTTGAGTAAGAAGAAGGCTAGTTTGTTTCAATGTATCCTTAATATCGAGGAAATAATGAATAGCGCCATAATATTTTATAGAAAAGGCAATGATGAGGTTATTTATAAAAGATGAAACGAAGATTGGTGAAGAAATCATAACCATGATTTTATTAACATAAAATAGGACATAGGAAGTATGAGATGCATTAGAGGGTATTAAGAGACAGGTATTAACTTTGTAGGGAGTGAAGTTGAATTCTTGAAATTTTTTTTAACTCAAGCAATGAAATTAAGTACGAGGAGTTTATTTAAGGCCATAGAGGGTTTTGTGAAGACAACAAACACAAATTTGTATGATGAGGATCAATACAGGAAGTAGGTTGAAATATGAAAACTTATTTTTAAAGATTTACATGAAGGAAATTGTGTACATTAAGTTGCGAATAGATTAATTATGAGTTAGTGTATAAATAAGAATGATATAGATAATGGAGGGTTTTGTGATCAATAGAGTCTATAACGAGGAATTTATATTATCCTTTGATAATAAGTCGAATCTTGTAGCAATCAATAGAGACATCAAATCTTCATTTTGTTTGAAAGACCTATTTATATCTAAAAATATTAACATTGGATGGTAGAGGAGTAAGAGTCCAAGTTTGATTTTGATGATGAATATTAAAGTCATTGAACATAGCTTATCTCTAATAGGAAGTTTGTTAGCCTGGGTAAAAGAAGTTCGATCATTAGTAGATGAGTTGTTAATGGTACATAGTCAGTTAAGTCATACTAAAAACAAGTTAGATCACACATTCATTTCATCACGAGATGTTTTGGGGGAGGGTGAGTGTTGGAGTTGGATATAGTAGAGATGGTTATATTGAGGGTAAAGGAAGTATGGAGAGAGGTAAAAAAAAAAGGATTATGGGAGAAGGTAGGGAGGAAGAAGGAACAAAGGTGTATTGTCTGACATACAAAGTGGTTATCTTAAGGAAATAAATATGAAAAGAGATGTAAACTTTAGAAGTAAGAGGATCAAGGTAGTGATAGCCTTTGTAGTAAAGGGAATAACCAAAAAAAAACATCAGAATTTAATTTTGGTGTAAGTTTATTAGTGTAAGTGGAGTCGATAAAGGGAAACAAGTACACCCAAAGACATAAAGGTGAGAGAAGTTAGATGGAGTGAGAAAAGAAGTTCGCATGAATAGTTATTTTTAAGGATGAGAGTGTGAAGGAGATTAATGAGATAGATAGTAGTGGGAAAATCTTCAAACTAGAAGGATTCAAAAAGAGAGGTGTGGAGAAGAAGGGTGGTCCTGTTTAAGTAATGTGACAATTTACACTCAACTACTCCATTTTGTTAAGAGATGTAGGGCAAATATATGATAAGAAATGTAGTAAGACATGAGGCAAGTAATGAAGATACCTTTGACAAGTTCATAAGTGCTATAACATTGAAATATTTTTCTATAGCGGTGGAGAAGAAAATTCCAGTAATGGTTTGGAAGTGTTAAAAGTTCGTAAGTATGTAAGAATTGTGAGTGGAAGAGATTATCTAGTTGAAGTAGCTATAGTCATCAATGAATAAGTATTGGTATCCAAAAAGAGAGAGAGAGAGAGAGAGAGACGAGAAATACCCTCAAATATGACAATGAATAAGTTATAAATGTTTAGTGAAAATACAAACAAATAAAGAATAAGGAACACAAATTATTTTTCTTTGAAGACATGATGACCAAGACCTTATTACATGAAATACGTTAAATAAAATATGAGAGGCACCAAATAAGATCATTTAACATGAATGACTAAGTCGTTGATGCCATAAATTAGGAGAAGCTTGATGAATAACGAGATTGACATAATTCATAAATGTTGAAGGAATCTTCAAAGGATAGAGGTTGTTATGGGTGTTACTTACCAGAAGTAGAATCACGGTTATAAGGTCCTCATAATATAACCACAAGAATGAAATTCACTAAAGAGGTTGTTATTGATGTTGCTTGAGAAGTGGGATCATAGTTGCATGGTTCTTCATAATATAACCAAAAAAATGAAATTTACTAAAGCATGAGTTATCTTTGAAAAAATTTATTAACAAATAAAAGATTAATGGTAGTTGAGGTAAAATGAACACATCTCTAAGGTGAAGTAGTCTAGTTTGTGTAGATTAAAAAAAAAGGTTTGATATATATTTTGAGTGTTTGCAAACTTAGTGGGCTTTGGTACAATGAAAAAAAATTGTATTGAAAAATGTATTTTGTTCCATATTGCATGTAGTAGTGCAAAATTATGGGCTTATGCATACACAAATATTCTAACTACATTAGTAAACTTAATATATAAATCACTAATAATTAGTGATTAGGCCTTAAGAATATTCAATCAAACAACTTAAGAATTATCATAAATATATGCTTGTTATTTTAATGATCATCATTCAACCTTTGACTACTATATTTTTCTAAGTTTGGTTTAATTTATGTAGTGTGAAGAAATAATCTACTATTGCTTATTCTAGTATGGAAGTTGATATTAGAACATTGCTATTATTATGATTGAACTTTGTTGGATCACGTTATTATTTAGCGAAAATAGTCTCTTCAACCTCAAACCCACCCTATGTTACACATCCTATTGAACTATAGGTGCTATTTTTTCTTGTTATAGATTCTATTTCATATGTTTGGATGAAGCATATCAAAATTGATATTAAATTTATTTATAACCTAGTTGCCAAGAAAGCTTTCTTCATTTGCCGTAAATTCACTTTTACTATAATTGCGAGGTCATAACTAGAATCTTGACTATCACACCTTTTCATTGAGTTAATAATAAGTTTACTATTATTCCAATATTCCACCCATATGTCACAAATTAATTTTAAGAGGTTTATGAATATTTTAAACGATCTAACGCTATATTTTAAAGCCTATTATTAGTGATTTACATATTTACTAAATTTTAGTCTCTGTTAATATAGTTAAAATATTTGTGTATGAATAAGTCTATATTTTTATAATACTACACGTAACAGAATACAAAATAAATTTTAGTATAATCCTTTTTAATATTGATTATAAATTATTTTCAATATTTACTTTATTAATGTTCAACTCTCAAGTCTACCTATCGTGAAACACTGACGTCTGACGGCATTCACAAGTACTAAAATTTATCATTATAGTAATGCAATTGTTACAATTTCTTTTATTTATATATTTAGCCACCATCTTAGAAAAGGTAAGTAAAGTGAAAACAGGTAAAAGTAAAACCCTCAAGTAATTGCAATGTGGAAATGTGAGACGTTGCGTCATTTTCATGAAAAGGAGAAGGTGGGTTTAGTCAATTTAGGACAAATGCAACCAACTCTGGAATAATTTACTTTTCCGATAATTCATTGGATTTGACGATTCGTGAAATGGCATTTTCTTCTTGGCTGAAAGGATTCCGATCATCAATCCTAAATCTTTGGCTATGGCTATGGCTATGGCTAGTTGGCTTCAGCTCCAACTCGCATTTTCCTAGTATTAAGTAAAGCTGAAAAATAGGCTAAGGCCAACTGTGAAGTTTTCAACTCTGGGTTGAGGATACGAGGAAATGCATCGGTGGTTAGGAGTTTGGAAGGTGTCGGATGGTCACCAAACTACCATGTCATTTTATAAAAAAATATTACTCCATTTGATGTTTAGGTCAATTTTTCTTTATCTCAAAAACCACAATTATCCCCGTTAGGTCTCCAGGTCTATTTTGAAAATCAGGTTGTACTAGCCGGTTCGACCGGTTCGATCGGTAACCGGTCGACTATCCGGTCCGATTCACTTTTAAAAATTAATTCTTAATTGAACCAGTGAGAACCGATCAATTGACCTGTCGGATCGGTCCGGTTTGACCGATCCGACCACTGGTTAAATAAAATTTTTATTTTTTGTATTTTTTTGTATTTTTTAATATTATTAATATTATATATAATTAAATATAATTATTGCATAATTATAACGTCACATCGATTCGACCGGTGATTGAACCGGTTGAATCGATCAAACCGATAACTAGTAAAACTTCCGATTCAATGACCGGTCTGAATTTTAAAACATTGGTGTCCAGTAAATTCTCACCCTAGTGACAGCACAATGACCTTAATCCCAATTAATGACGTAGACCAACCAATCGATTAGAGTCAATCGTTCTTATACCGGGTTGGTTTTATGCTCTATATTGGATTACCTTTGCACACTGGAAACTCATAACAAGAGAAAATAGAGGTGAATGAGGGGAATAACTACGTTTTAACCGTATTCTAATAACGATTCGACCCTTGCCTTTGTTAATGTAACAACATATAATTAATTTACTAATTGAGGTAGGATTTAGTAAGAAGGAAAAAAAATAGAAAATCTACTGAAAAAAATTAGTTCAATAATAAAAGTTAACCATAAAGCTTTTCTCTGTTTGCTTTCTTATTCTACAATTTAATTGAAAAACGAATTCCTGTCCAACGTTAAGCAAACCCTTAAGTTTAACTCAATTGTTCATTTACAAGTTAGCAAAGAAAACAGGATCAGGATCTTTCTCTGTTTGATAAGCCACACCTAATCTCTCAATCCCCATCTTTGTAAATTTATTCTTTGCGGGACAATGATGGAAACCTGTGGGCTCCGTCTCTGTGTGTCCACTTCAGGCTTGGCAGCAAGAATCTCTCTTTTCTTTACAAATTACCAATCAAACTCGATTTAAATAAATATCATCTACAAACCAAACCAAACCCCATATCAAATACATTTTAATTTCTCCTTTTCTTTTCATGGACCATCTTTAACTAGCCATACGCCACATCTCATCTCTGCAACGTTTTCTTCCTCTCTTCCGTCTTCACCCTCTAAGCTTCTTTCTAATACATTACTCTAAACATCATTCATCTCACGCATGTATACATTATTTATACACATATGGTCCATACACATTATCCCATTTTGCATCTTTCAATTTCTTAGTCTTTATTGTTTAGAAATTGGAGAAATTCTCTCCCACCCGCGAAGCAAAGTAGCTTTAACTTTGCTGTGTTCTCTCTCTCTCTCTCACTTTTTCTGGTTTCTGGGTTTTTGTGCTCTTGTTGAGATCTGCTTTTCAAAATGGTTATTTTTCAAGGCTATTCGGCAGACTGTAGAGAGCTTTCAGTTTGCCCAAGAGCTCTCCGTACTTCTTCTGCCATGGCCAAAGATCGCAACTTTGACGATGATGAGGTTAAAGTTAGAGCCTTGTTGACAAAGATGGTTTCGCAGCTCGGATTTTCCTGTTTCATACCCAAAGAAGGCAACAAGAAGAAGAGTGATCATAATGCAAATTCCGAGCACAACAAGGCTTGGTTACTTGCGGAGTCTGGTGGGTGTGGTGGTGCAGAGCTAACTGGTGCTGACCCACAATCTGTACACTCTTCTTTCAGGTTTAGTCTCTGCTCTCAGGTGGAGCTCGAGTCCATGAGTATAAGTTCTTCTACATCAGCTACTGTTTTGATGGTTAATTTAGACAATGGATTAAATGAGAGTCGAGCTAAAGAACTCAAATGGAGGAGAATTCAGTCCCTGGAGAGGAGTATCTCCCCTGTTGCTAGTTGTCTGGTCAGATTTAGCTACGGGGAGATTCTTGCTGCCACATGCAATTTCTCTAAAGGTACTATTACGGTGTGAAAATGTTTTTATACTCCGCAATGAGTTGTTTCTCCGTTTGAGATTTTCATTTGTTTTGTTTCAATGAGTAGGTAGAGTTTTGGGAAGAGGAGCTCTGAGCTTTGTTTTTAGGGGTAGAGTTGGATTGAGGAGTACTGTGGCTATTAAGAAATTAGATAAGGAGGACAAGGAGTCTTCTAAGGCATTTTGTAGAGAATTGATGATTGCTAGCTCTCTTCACAACCCAAATATCGTGCCTCTTGTGGGTTACTGTATTGATCCAGAGAAGGGCTTGTTCTTGGTTTACAAATACGTATCAGGTGGAAGTTTAGAGCGTCATTTACATGGTAAATTTTCTTGTCTCTTAATCAGAATGTAACATTTTACAAAGACCCTATAGAATTCTTGGCCACCTACTAAATATGCATACGTTTTCAGATACGAAAAAAGGAGGTAAGAGAAATTCAACAGTTCCTTGGTCTGTGAGGTACAAGGTAGCTCTTGGAATTGCACAGGCCATCAATTACTTGCATAACGGGACTGAGAGGTGTGTTGTTCATAGAGATATTAAACCCTCCAATATACTTCTTTCGTCCAAGAAAATTCCAAAGGTAATTAGGGGAAGTTCACATAGATTAAACTTTTAGTTTTCTTGTAAACAATGAAATCAATTTAGATACATAATTTATTGATTCAAAATGATTATGATGCTTACAGTTATGTGATTTCGGACTGGCCACTTGGACTTCTGCACCTTCAGTACCTTTCCTTTGCAAAACTGTCAAGGGAACTTTTGGGTGAGTGTGATCCCAATGAAATGGATACCACCAAACCTACTCATGCCTAATTGGTTTAGTGGAAGAATTTTGTTTCTTCTTTTTACTGATACAACATTTAATTTTGAATGTATAGTTACTTGGCTCCGGAGTATTTCCAGCACGGTAAAGTTTCTGATAAGACGGATGTTTATGCTTTTGGTGTGGTCTTACTGGAGTTATTAACGGGAAGGAAACCTATTGAAGCAAGAAGGCCAGCAGGGGAAGAGAATTTGGTTATATGGGTAGGTCATTGAACTGATATTTCGGAGGCCTCCTTCAGTTTGGATTGTTATATGAACTTTCTTCTTTAAACATCCATAAAAATAGCAAGTGACTGTTGGCTTAGCTTGAATTTGACAATGTCACGATATGCAAATTGAATATTATGTACTCCTTATTCCATATCATGTTGGAGATGACCACGATAAAATGGTTGAACTGAAAATTAATTAGTTCGTGTAACATTTGTGACTGTACGTATGTGTGCAACTAGAAATTCTATTATCATAATATTCACCTCTTTGCTTTTGTGCTGTTGTAAAATCTGCGATAAAATACTCTAAAACATGAGCTGTACACGCACTACTGATCTGTAGGTGAGGTATTGGCAAAATAGAAATCATCAAGTGTATTTTTGTGCAGGCAAAACCCTTATTGCAGAAAGGAAAGGGGGGCATTGGGGAGTTGCTTGATCCTGGAATAAAATGCACTTTGAGAAATACAAGTCAAATTATACAGATGATTCAAGCTGCTGCTGCCTGTGTAAGTAGTGAAGAATCCCGAAGGCCTGGCATTAGGGAAATTAGTTCTATATTGAGAGGGGAGGAAGAGCCACTCTACATCAGTAGGAAGAAATCAAGTTATTCTGGGATTATAGATTGCTACAATCCACAGCAGCAAACAAAAAGTGAGATGAAAAGCCACTTAGCTTTGGCAATGCTTGGTGTTTCAGAATTTGAGGACGATGATCATCTTTACCATCGTTGAAACATCAATACATTTTTTAACCCTTTTAATTTTTTCCTTTTTGTCTCTACTAATTAGTTGTTTGCTTGATAGGCTCGTGCTAGATAACTGGATTGAAAAGATTGCGCAAACTGTAAATAGGGAAAGGTAGTTAAAGAAGTTGTGTAGATGTCTTTAATTTGGCTTCTATGTATTTTACCATGTTGTTCATCTGCTTTTGGCTCGTGCCTTTCTTTTCTTAGTAATTAATAGTAGAAACGGAACAGAATAGAGAAGGAACCGCGAGTGGAATGAAGAAACTTTAGTAGGGAAGTACCGAGGTCTATATATATATATATTTTATTCGAGGAAATCTTGTAAGCGGACCAAGTGGACACACCTTTCTGAGGGCTCAACTGGCGCATCACTTCACAGGCGGACCAAGCGGGCGCACCTCATTATTGAAGGCCCAATTAGTTCTTCATCTACAGATAAAACTCCGGCTACCTCAGGCTCTTACAAAAGGGGCTAGCATGGAATCGAACCTGAGATCTAACCAAAATCAAGCTCCGCTCTCAACCATCGAGCCATACCCCTAGAGAGCACCGAGTTCTATATCAAATATCCAAAAACAATAAACAAGTCATCCGTAATAATTGAGCTAGGCCATAAATATGATTAAAACTGACTCCAATTCTGATTGATAAATGCTAATACTAAAAGCTCATGGTTCAGATAAGAAGACAAATTTATAGCTGCAATACCATAAAGAATATTTTCATATCTTGGGGAAAAAAATGAATAACACTACCAAAACAAAGTGTACGTGAAAAATAAAAATAAATCCAGAGCCGTATTGCAGGAATAGATATGCTACGAGTCCGCCCGCTGAACTTGCAAACCAATAACAGACGGGACAGGAGCAGCTAAAATATTTTAGCAACATCCTTGATAAGCCCGCGGTTTGCTGCAGCAAACTCTGTAAACTCATCGTAGGATATAAAGCCATCGCCATCGGTGTCGATCTCAGCCATCATTCGCTGAATCTCGTCCGCGGTCACTGAGCCAAGGGTCTTCAGGCAATCCCCGAGCTCCGAAGACGAGATCTTTCCGTCGCCGTTCAAGTCAAAGCGCTTGAAGATGCGGTCGCGCTCGGCTTTCTCTGCATCATCAGCCATCCTTCTTGTATCGTTCCTAAGTCTTTTTGTTTTTAATTTTATGTAAAGATTGTGTTTGCTTTGGTATTAATCAGATCCTGAGTTTTTTTTTTTGGGACATTAAGTTACCTTAGCTGGGCTTTTAAAGAGATTGCTTACTAGTTTGACGTGTACAAGGTCACCCTTTGAACTAGGAACCATAACTCCATAGGAATGGATCACCTAAAACTTCTCAACCAAATGCCATTTAACCACTTCTGAACCTGCAAAAAGGGCAAGGTCAAAACAAAACGCAGTCAATCATGCTTATTCTTTGACAGCGTACACCGGAACAGGAGTACCAAATCCTCATGAAATACTTTTTTCTTTTTAATTATTATTTAAATGAGATTGCATATTTGTATATCAAATGGTTTTCGTAATTACTAATTAGTATATGAAATATTCTCTTGAGACCCACGTCCAGGCCTTTTGTACTCGATTAATTTTACATTATCCTCTACAACCAAAAACCTTTTGAATACATCTCTCGTACTTAATTTAACTTTCAATCATAAGAGATAACGCTTAGCTTGTCCCCGTTACAGTATTTGAAGAACTCCAACTTCATTTCTTTTTCATCTAAAATTCTCTAGAATTCATTTAGCCAACTTTCCCAAGACAAGGTCAATAGCCCTTAGACTGTCTCCTAACGTTTCAATTCTGATGCTTTGATAATCTTTCATCTCAAACAATGTACTTGAATACTCACCCAAAAGAAAGGTTGCCTTACATCCTTCTTGGTGCAGGCCTAAACCACACTAACTGTCTAAGTCTACAGTACTTTAATGAAAAGGTATATAACAAACTTTTAACAATTATAAAACATTAGTTTTATATCCTTGTTCAAGTAGTGTTATATTTTGAATTCCCCCTAGGGCTGGCAAGGCTTGTCCATACCACCTGAACCGATCTAACCCAACCTAAAATCAATGAGTTCGACTTGAGTTGACGAAGTTTTAAGTTAAGTTTAAGCTTTTTCTTAAAAAATATTTCTAGTCTTAGTCTGAAAGAATCCAAAACTTGACATTCTTAAAGAAATGACATTATTTTTTATTTTTATTAAAAAATTTAAAACCCAATCAGGCTCGGATCAAACTTCAGTACCCAATCATAAAATTTTGAGTTGATTTCAGGCTAGGCCCATTGCCAACTCTAATCCCTCTTTTTTTTAAGAAATTCTATTTCATTTGAACCTTTGGTAGTTCAAGTGTTGGGCCCCCAAAATTTTTTATTATTTATTAAGCATGATTTGAATAAATTTTGTGGTCTTGTTAGATAAACTATTTTATTTGGAGTTTAATTATTATGCCAAAGTTGGAATTAAATTAGGGTATAGTTAAGGTATTAAATTATGGCCTAAGATAAGTAGTTGGATTAAATGAAAGAAGGGGTAAAATTGGAAGATCACTTAAGTCTAAAGGTTGTAAGGCTTAATTTGGAGGACAAAAGGGACATTTTATGATTATTAAGGGTGTAGAAGAAGAAAAATTGTGAGTGAGAAGAGAGAAAGAAGGAGAGTGTTGTGGGTGTGAGAAGAAAAGAAGCAAAAGAGAAAAATCAAGCTAGGTTTGGAGATCTTGAAGAGTTGAAGCTAAACAAGTAAGTATAAGCCTTCTTCTTTTCTTGATTTGTTGGATGAAGCGTGCTTAATGATAGTAAGAAGTTGAATGGGTGTAGGAAGTTGTTGATGAATGACATATGTTACTGTTTTAATCTTTTAGGGTTAATGATCAAAGATATATTATGATGTATTTGTGAATGAATTTGAGTTGAAATGGAGTAGAGAATGAAGTGAATATGAAATAGAAATGATGATTGAGGTTTAAGATGTGTTAGTAGTAGTAGATGGGGAGTAAAAATCTGGAAAAATAAAGTGTCTGCGTCGCCTTTGTCAAAGTTTGTTGCGGTCAACATGCCTTACCGCGGCGAACTCCCGTTTTGGGCGAATTTTTCCTTTTTTGGAAAAGTTCGTCGCGGCCAACTTTCCAGTACCGAGTATGCTTTGGTATTTTAAGCATAAATTTTTGTGTAGTTATCCAAATGAAGTGATTTTTAATTTGGAGTAAACTAGAGACATAGGGCTACAAGTTGTGTGAAGAAATGAAGTTTAAATTCAATCTTTAAGGATGCCAATTTTTGGAAGGAAGCTGAGAGTAGACTATTGCTTCAATATAAGAGCAGTCCAAAAATGTTTGGAGTATAACTTTCGGATTATTAAACCAAATTGAATGATATTGGTATCATTGGAAACTTAAGACAATGAAGATTATGTTTCTAGAAGGAAGTGTAAACAAATTCCTTCATTGACCCGATCGTAATGATCATAAAAAAATTGACCCCAAAGTCTAGGTTTTGAAAGGATTATAGTCAATTTTAGTATTTTTATTGTTGGAGCTTTATGAATTTTTTTTTAATGTCGTTTAAATGAGAATTTGGTTTGTTATAGGAAATCGAGCAAGCCCGATCCAAGAGCAAGAGGAAAGACAACATTGAATTTGAATTGTTATGCGAATTAGGTGGGTAATATATTTATAATTGTTGTGAGTATAGGCAAATTGTCCTGCTTGCTTGTATGCTATATGTTAAATTGTTTTTTGAAATATGGCAATTGTTCAAAATGCATTATGATTGTGATCATGTTATGCCTTGAAAAATATCATGGCAATTTGTATAAGTGAAAAGATGAGAATATGAAAATGTATGGAAATGAATTAAGCATAAATTTGTTTGTGTTTGGGTAAGAGATGAACGTTTTGTTAGTCACGTGCACGTCGACATATAGCCTTTTCCCGATTGCTTGATTAAGACCATGAGATCCTGAGAAATCGAACTCTTTTTGTTCACGATAAAAACTTCGGTTTATTCGTTTTGTTCCATAGAACTC